>OX243812.1:62122257-62244757 GCA_945859605.1 Lumbricus rubellus
AGATTAAGATTGAAATTGCATAAGCAAGTTTTATAGCTTACGATGAAGTATCAGGTGTAACAGAGGCAAATCATTTTCCGTTTTTTCTCGTTTTTTTTCCCAGAACAAAACGAGGTTTTTCCTGTTTTTATATTTTATTTTATTTGTTCATTTATTGACTTGCAATGTCACATCAACATTCACATAACGTTAACAGACATTAACAACAGCAAAAATTCAACGAGGAATTGTTATAAACTTAATATTAGTGCAGGTCAATGAGTCAGCCAACAAACTTGGTCTAAAAGACCCGCTTAAACTCGGCTGGCTCATTTACAAAACTTAATTCTTGCATAAGTAAATGTGGAGAATCAAAAATTTCATCAAGATCAGGAGACACCAATAACCCATAAATAAGGTTAAGTTGAATATGAAGCGGTACACAAAACTAGCACACACTATTAATTAATGTAAATGCAAAGCTTGAGAACATCATAAGCTCAAGCATATATCTCACTCAGACGGGGGAGGAGGCATTCCCATAAACTTTTTTTAAAATCCCCATTATAACCTACACATTAGGGTGGAGTGAAAAAACCGAAAATCAGAATTCTGAAAAGTAATGGCAACCAAAAGTTGCCCAATGACATGGGGTCAAAAAATGTGTAAAAAGTTTTTAAAAATATTGATGTCTTCAGCCCCCATAAGTGGGCCAAAGTTCCAAAAAATTGCATTTTTTGGACAAAATTGCCGGTTTTCTCATGAAATATTATTTGTGCAAAATAATTAAATCCCATTCAATATACCGTTGGAAAGAGCAATTAAAACTGAATAAAATGATGTATTATTTTTGAGAATAGTCCCATATTTGTAGAAGATATTAACTTTCTAACCATAGCCCCTCTTCGCAACATGTCGCGAACCCTAAAACAGTTAAACACTAGTAACTTTTTTATTCTTTGAGATATTTCGATGCATGATATGTCATTCGCTTCAGTTCAGGACCAGTTTTCTAACAGTGTTCTGAAATATGAGATTGTTTACTGCTTGTCTAATTTTAGGATGCTATCTAATATAAGCCTACACTTTAACACTTCCAACAAGCATCTTTGAAATCACATTGCATTCAGAGTAGTGTAAAGTTATAAAATGATATACAAATTGCCTGAAGACTCGCTTGAATCATCATTTCAATCAAAGAGTTATCATCAATATGATTCTAAATAGTTTCTGTGAAGCACTGTCACTTTGAGTGGCAGCAGTAGTTCTTTTTGGTTTCAAATATCGGCATCAGTTCTCGCGATTTTAACCGTGCTCGAATAAAACCATCTCTATTGTTTGCACCACATACGGATGCAGCCGCTTCAGTGACTATTTTAACACACCTTTCAACGCTCTGAGTATGACATGGAAAATTCTCAAAGTCTATTGCTGGTGGAGAATGACCAGTAACAAGAGTTTTCAGCTGTTCTTCAGATATGTCGGATAAAATTGGTGGAACGGTGACTCTGCAATCATTCCAGTTTATTAAGTCCACATAATCTGTCGAGTCAAAATTCAAGGGTGGGATTTGGAAGCCCCGCACAGATAGCTTTCTTTTATCCATTTTAGCTTTCAGGATTCTTCTAAGACCAAGTTCTCTTACACGAGGTCGCTCATCAACGATCATGCACAGCAGCAAATTTTCTGGATGATTGTGCAAAGTAAGCATTTCGCTGAATCACGGGATCCAATACTGCTTTCAGTGAATCACCAAGATACCTTGAGAAGTTTATCATCTGCCAAACATGAAGGCCTCCATATCTGCACGACGGTTTCGTTTTGATACAAAACCACATCCTGGCATAAACTTTGACTACAAATTCCGCGAGAAGTTTCAATTGTGTTGTTGGCTTTAAAGTTGCCACATAAAGTCTAAGTACTCGATTAGCCGTTGTCAGCCACCGTGCATGAGACATCTTCCCAGGCTCTTTATGTGCAAGATCTTCAGAACAGTGACCGGATCGAACTGCGTTGCATATGTCAAGCAGGTATTTCTGATCTGTACTTAGACCGCTACAGCCAACGTCTGGCATTTCGCTTTCAATGGATTCGAACGCAACAACATTGAGCTGCTCACAATTTTCTAGTTGTTTGCCAATAACCCCAGAGTAAGTTTTAGGTCCAGTTGTCTTACTTCCATCAACATGCTGAACGAAATGTCTAAGCAACAACTCGTTAGCATGTAACTGACAAATAAACCATTGCAATGGCCTTTCGAAGCTTAGCTCTATCAACCTAATAACACCTCCTTTTTGTCCAGTGTTAATGACAGTTCCATCACATCCCAAAGCAACTAGCTTTTCAGTATTATGTGTAGATAGAAATTCAGTAATACCAGAAGCAATGCTAGCTGCTGAACCTGTGTTAGGTGCTATATGGCCAAGGTAATTACCTTCTGGTTGCTGGATTAGTGTTATGTGTTCCTCTGCCAGTGTTCTGCGATGAAATTTAAGCCCTTCCTTTTTGTTAATTAGTGTTCTGTCTTTGCGACCATCGAAATATAACCCATGCAAGTGAACACTTTGCGATTGTTCAACAATTTCGTTTCTGGTTTTATTTCGCTCACGCCTTACTTTACTCCTGTCAACTACCAATGATGCATCTCGTGATTGTATTGCTCCAACATCCTCCAGCACGGATGAAGCCAATGCCGCAACCGCTCGGTCTGACACACCATACCTGTCAGATAATTTCGCCAAAGATGGCAGATGCAATCTATTTTGAGTTGGTGCTCTTGTTGGTGAATAACTTGCTGATGCTCTATTGCAACTCTTCTTGCGTGCTGGTTGATAATCAATCTCTGAGTCCGATGCAGATGTACAAGAACTCGATGATTCGGGAAATGAAGAGTGTGTTAGAGGGGGTTCCATACACGTAGTTTCAGTAGTTATTCTACCATCTGTCTTTGACCTTCTTTGCAATTTTCGTTTAATTTTCCGTGTGGTCAAAATGTCGACCGATCCAATAGACATCAAACGTGCACCTCTTTGATCGGAGAGAAACGGCTGTTCTTGCAAAGGAACGCGATGCACTTTATTGCATTTACACAAACTGAAGTCGCACTTACATGACGCTATATCAAACAGCTGTTTAGATTCGTCCTTGAATAATTTCGCCTTCACTCTATAGCTACTTGTAAGTTGTTGTGACTTGGGGAAATAAGTGACTCTCCTGTACTTGCCAATATACTGCCTGATTCTCTGGATTATTCTGTTATGCGACACAATAGGAATTGATGCTTTGTTCCATAGTTGTTCCAGCTGTTGTGCAACTCTTTCAGTTATTTCGAATATGGATGGCTGTTTACCTGAACGTTCTTGCTTAATATTGCTTTCGACGAGAAGATAGCACTTAATTACATCTTCATAAGTAGGTAAGACAGTCTGGTGTAGTTCCCGCCCATGTCCGAACAACGAAAAGTCTGTTTTAGATCGAGTAAGCATCGCATTTTTATGTTTGGCCATTTCTCCTTGATTATGATAAGAAATTTACATTGGACAAGATGCGAATTCAGTTTCCGTGAAAACGGAATAAATGAAAGATTGCAGAAACGGTAAACAGATTTAAAACAAACGTGTCCGTCAAACAATCTCACCTTCACAACATACTATTAAAGACGCAGTCACAAATGAAAGCGGTTGAAATATCTCGATAGATCAAAAAGTTATTAGCGTTTTACCGTTCTCAGGCTAATAGCGACATCCTGCGATCGTGGGTAATGCAAAAGTGAATAACTTCTACACATATGGAACTTTATGACAACAAACAATATAAACATTAAACAACCTTGCCTTACATTGCACCCTTAGAAAACTGGTCCTGAACTGAAGCGAATGACATATCATGCATCGAAATATCTCAAAGAATAAAAACGTTACTAGTGTTTAACTGTTTTAGGGTTCGCGACATGTTGCGAAGAGGGGCTATGGTTAGAAAGTTAATATCTTCTACAAATATGGGACTATTCTCAAAAATAATACATCATTTTATTCAGTTTTAATTGCTCTTTCCAACGGTATATTGAATGGGATTTAATTATTTTGCACAAATAATATTTCATGAGAAAACCGGCAATTTTGTCCAAAAAATGCAATTTTTTGGAACTTTGGCCCACTTATGGGGGCTGAAGACATCAATATTTTTAAAAACTTTTTACACATTTTTTGACCCCATGTCATTGGGCAACTTTTGGTTGCCATTACTTTTCAGAATTCTGATTTTCGGTTTTTTCACTCCACCCTACTACACATATACCGGGTGGCGCATAAAAAACGTCCCCAAACTTTGTTAATCTGGCAAAGATCAAATTTCAGAGATATCAAATATTAATTTACACCAAAATGTTAAACAATCATTTCTGTGCACACATGTCAAATTTCAAGAGAGTACATTTATTATATCACACTCTGCGGCAAGGTTATAACGTCGTACCTGTTAAAATATTTTGCACAAACCTACGTCATTAAAAACGTTCCCAAACGTTGTTAACCTGGCATGCTTGCAATTAAACAATTTTAAAGATAAACTAAATCATAGTACATCAAACTAATCATAATTCATATTTGTACAACACAGCCAAATTTTAGCTAAAAAATACTCAACCGTTTGAGAGAAATTGTTGTTAGAACTGTATGACCCATGGCCAAAATTTTGCACAGTTGTTTAATGATCATGTTTTACACGAGCAAATGTTTGATTGATCCTCCGCTTTCTCTTGTAACGACCCTTAAACGCTATTTCCACTGTCCTGTTGACTTCTGTAGGCCTATTTGTGTGTCGTCTAATAGAGACCATTAATTTTTTACTTCAATGACTTGCTTAAGTTCGTCAGCATTAATTTTAGAAACAATTTTCTGCGACCAGCATACACATTACACAAGCTCCTTTGGGGCGCTCCGTGCATAAGTAGACCATAGGATTTAGATCGGGAGAGTTTGGAGGCCAGGCATCACTGTGGATAAAATCAGGGATGTTTGCTTGAAGAAATTGCTGATCCAATCTGCAACGATGTGAAGGAGCACTGTCTTGTTGAAAGATGTAGGCCTAATTGTCATCAGGATTGAGTCTACGTACTAGGCCTATACGACGTTCGGGAATGAGCTTATCGCGTAACAAGCCAATGTAATAGGCCTACTCTCCATTGACTTTGGTTTTCCGAGGATCAATGACGATGATGTGTGTTTTACCGTGCATCGAAACTCCAGCAGATGCCATTAAATTTGTTTAGAGAAACGACTAGTCTCATGATAAAGTCTTACTGGCGCAATTGAAGACTTTCATTCGCGGCAAAATAAATGACGTAGTTTTGTGCAAAATATTTTAACAGGCACGACGTTATAACCTTGCCGCAGAGTGTGATATAATAAACATACTCTCTTGAAATTTGACATGTGTGCACAGAAATGATTGCTTAACATTTTGGTGTAAATTAATATTTGATATCTCTGAAATTAGATCTTTGCCAGATTAACAAAGTTTGGGGACGTTTTTTATGCGCCACCCGGTATAAAAAAGTACTTTAGTTTATTTTTAAAATGTTTGATGGATACAGCAGTTCTTATATCCCCAGGGAGAGAATTCCATACCGGTGGGCCAGTGCATTTAATACAGAATTGCTTAAGATTGAGTCTTGTGCTGGCGCATCGATAACTATTAGATACCCTAGTGTCGTGGTCATGGATATCAGAGCCTAGGGAAAAGAATCCATCATCGTTATTTTTTACATCTATGCAGTGTACAATTATGCATTTGAAACAATTTACAGGAACTCAGATTGTATCATACATAAATCTTAGCTAACTAACTGAACATACAGCCTGCTATAATAAATTATTGTGTGATAATGTTGTTGTTGTTGTTGTTGTTGATGACATTGTAGATTGACTATTTGGGTGGAAGTAGCTTGGAGTTGGATCAACTGGATGAAGATTGTGTTGATGGAGTGGATGATGAAGAGGAGGAGGAGGAGGAAGTGGAAGTGTCTGGTTACTTAGGAAGGTCCGTTGTTCCATTGCCTGTTCTCTATTCACAGAATCGACACCTCCGCTATTCAGACAGCAGTCTCTTTGATCAGGTAAGTGATGGCATGGTAGGGAGAGAATGACAAGGTGGTGAGAATATGGTAGGGTAGGAGAGGGTATTGGGAGTAGGGGAGAGTATGGCAGGGTATTCAAGGAGTGTAGGGTAAGGCATGAGAGAGTATGCTAGGGAAGGCAAAGTACAGTAGAGTGGGGGAGTGTAGCAGAGTAGGGAGAATGTGGTAGAGTAGGGTTAGCATGGTAGAATAGGGGAGTATAGTAGAGTGGGAGAGTATGGTGGTGGGGCGGATCTTTGAATCCTTTGGACCAATGATTCCCAACATGTGTGCCGCGGCACATAAGTGTGCTGCAAGAACTTTGCAAGTGTGCCGTTGGAAAAATTCTAATATGGTAGCAATTAGGCCTAATAATTAAGCAAAACATCCAGCTGTAGTCTAAACGGATGAAGCAAAAGATTAACAAAAGAATAGTTAATTTGAGAATCTTGCTGCACAGCTAAATAAACAATCGAGAAACTTACGAACAACAGGATGTGCCAGAAAAGAGATTAATGGTAAAGCTTAGGCTAATTGTTGGCAAAATGCAAGAAGGAACAGACAGAAGCCGAATATGTCATCCGTTTTTTTAAATTTTTTTGTATAAATTTATTTATTGTGTGTTGTTAGTTTCCTTAATTTAATTTTTTCTTACATTTCTTATGTTTTCACTGTAGGCTACTCTCAAGAATTCAGCTAACTAAAATCATTATTTAGTTGCTTAACGCCATCATTTTAGAAATAGGGCCTTCATGCAATAGGTCCATACATACAAGAACTGGAATTTATGAGTTATTTTGATATAAACTTCGTGGTCCTATATAAGTGACAATTTTAAGTACACAAAATACACATCTATAAGTCTTTACTTCAGATGAGATTTTAATTGCTTTTTGCCGACCAGCCTGATCTTATGTGGACTTATGTTTACAATTTAAATTTGAAGGATTTCAATACTTTTAATTTTTTTCAATTTCGTATTAAGCCAAATTTATACGAATATTTTTTTTTTAGAATTTAGATTAATGTGACTTACAATTATTTTAATATTTGATTGCTAATAAAATAGTGTTATCTCCTGATAAAGATAAAAATTTAATAAACAAGGTTTTTAGGTTTAAAATGAAGTTGGAGATGAAAAAAGTCAAATTACTTTCCGTTTTTCGTCGTTTTTTCGTCGTTTTCTCACGTTTAAAAAAATTATATAAACGATGTTTTTTCCCGTTTTTTTATTCTGTTTTCACCGTTTTTTGCATCTATGCTTTTGACCTTTCAGATTGTGATCTACATTTTGTTGTTTTGTAGAATTTCCTCGATTGTGAGGCGACGCAGAGAGGAACGCTACGTCAGAGCGACCGCAGTATGAATCGGTGTTACGTTGGAGGAGGGGGAGGAGGAGGGGGGTCGAGAGCGAGTGACACGTCGAGCCTCTGCTCTGGATCTGACATGATGATGTCATCAACTGAAGATCAACCGATCGATCTGACGGGATTGATCGAAAGCATCGTCGACTCAGATGACGATGACGACGACGACTTTCCACGAAATGGAGAGAGGGAAGAAGAGGATGAGGTTAATTTCCAGTTGGAACTTCCATCTGACTTCGGTTGTGGATATGATGAATGGAGGAGATGGAGGGGGAGGTGGAGAAGGAGGTGGAAAAGGAGGTGGAGGAGTAGGAGGAGGAGGAGGAGGAGGTGGAGGAGTAGGAGGAGGAGTAGGAGGAGGAGGTGGAGGAGTAGGAGGAGGTGGAGGAGTAGGAGGAGGTGGTGGTGGAGGAGGTAGTTTGAATAAGAGATGAATTGGAATTTAGGGAGTGATTGAAAAGTTGAAGTTGGTGAATAAGTTTTTGAGACATGCTGTGAAAGTTGTTAAACATGGATAATGCACCAAATTCTTTAGAGCAGAATAATTCTTTTACCTCGATTGAATTTCTGCTTAAATAGTTTTTAGTGAAATAGAAACAAAAGTTAAGTTTTATAAGAGAAGAAGGAGGAGGAAAAAATGGAGAGAGAGGAGGAGAAGAAGTTTGTCGAATTTTTCTGTTGGAGTCATTTGGATATGATGACAATGAGGAGAAGGAGATGAAGGAGGAGTGTGGTGTTCTGTGTGATGTGATGACTGCAGCATACTGATGTGATCAGCTGTGCCATCATCATCAACATCATAATCATCATCATCATCATCATAATAGTTTTTTTTGTTCATCTGCTCAATTCAATATTTTGTGCCTTATGTAATTCTCTGCTGCTGTAGAGCATATAAATATGTGTGTGTGGTGTGTATGTGTGTACATGTGTGTACATATGTGTGTGTGGTGTGTGTGTGTGTGTATGTGTGTACATGTGTACATATGTGTGTGTGTGTGTGTGTGGGTGAAGGGTGTGCTTCTTTTTCTTCTTGACTGTTGTCACAGTTGGTAAAATGTCTTAAATTGTACTTTTGTTCTGTGCATTGTTTTTTAGCTTCGGTCGATGCACGACGCATTTCGAGAGACTTTGGAGAAGCTGCCAGCGGACAGAACGGACCGAGACATTGCGTTGATCCTTGAGAACATCCAACATTTGCCTGTATGTGACATTGTCGTCGTCGTCGCATCATAGTTTCGCTCTCCTTCTCTGACTGCAGTCTCGCTTTCTCTCTCTCCTCCTCCTCCTCCTCCTCCTCCTCCTCCTCCTCCTCCTCCTCCTTTTCCTCCTCCTCACTTCCTTCTTCCATCACTTAAAGTCTTCTCTCCTCAGTTGATTGATTGATTGATTGATTGGTTGATTCACTTGATTGATTGATTGGAATCAGATCTACGTTTGAGATGGATTGAGTTTGACTGAGTTAGATGATGGGGAGAGGAGAGCAGATCTATGTTTTTCTCCTTTGCATTGGCTGAACCAAATGAAAAGCGGTTGGATGATGAACTGTCGCATTTGAATTTCAGGCGTTCAACAACATGACGCTAGCGACGCGTCAGGCGCTTTGTGCAGTCATGCGTTACGCTGCCATTGACGCGAAGGATACAGTCGTGATGACGGATGGGGAACAGCTCGACTCGTGGTCGGTCATCCTTAACGGTGAAGTGGAAACGATTCATCCAAGTGGAGCGGTTAAAGTTCTGAAGCAAGGAGAAAGGTCTGACCCTAACTCTTTTCTACAACTCTTTCTATTCGACGACGTTCTGACTAAGACACACGTCGACGACGACACAGTAGCTGACCAGTGAACTACTCATTATCTAATGAATGGTTCAACTAAAGACGAAGCAGTCTGAGGAGGAGGAGGAGGAGAATGGCTGTTTATTGTTGTTTATACGAATGATGGAAGTGTGTGTGTGTGTGTGTGTGTGTGTGTGTGTGTGTTTGTGGTCACTGAATAATCCTTTCACTTGCATGTCTTTGCTACTAGTCATCAGCTGCACATAATATCATCATCTGATGATGGCGTCAGAATCTTTCTCTTCATCTGCAGGGGCGAAATTTATGGCCGTGTCTTATATCCTAGTCGCTGACTAACTCTTGCTAGTTGGCAACTAACGAATAAATCGGAATTTTCCACGACCTCTTAGCCGTCTAAGTCACAACTAATGGTATTAGGCCAATGAGGGTCGTGTAAGTTCACTAGTCGCTGTCTTAACGTCAAAACATGGCCGGCGGGACACAAGCGATTCGTCCACTTCGACGCTGTTTACACCATCAAAGAGTGTTTTAGTGGCACCACATTTAATTCCGCTGGCTGTGGGACGATACACTGATTTATGCTTTTCATTTTCGCCGTCCCAAAATGCCTTTAATGTGTGACAAAACGCATTTTAGATCACATATGATGTACCGCTTGAGACATCTTCCATGGGCGATGCGACATCTTTATTTCCATATGCGTACAGCCCATATAATGGCATATATAGACGGTCGCCTATTAATATCTCTTGCGCATGCGCACTAATTATAACCACGTTCTAGTTGCTGCCTTAGTATGAGTTCACAAAGACGTGTCTTCTAAGTGTGTTTTGACAAAGGCAGTGGCTCCTGACTCAGTGGCGCATAACATGAACACATAGCAATTCATTTCTCAAGACAACACATAGCAATTCATTTCTCAAGACAACACATAGCAATTCATTTCTCAAGACAACACATAGCAATTCATTTCTCAAGACAACACATAGCAATTCATTTCTCAAGACAACACATAGCAATTCATTTCTCAAGACAACACATAGCAATTCATTTCTCAAGACAACACATAGCAATTCATTTCTCAAGACAACACATAGCAATTCATTTCTCAAGACAAACATAGCAATTCATTTCTCAAGACAACACATAGCAATTCATTTCTCAAGACAAACATAGCAATTCATTTCTCAAGACAACACATAGCAATTCATTTCTCAAGACAACACATAGCAATTCATTTCTCAAGACAACACATAGCAATACATTTCTCAAGACAACACATAGCAATTCATTTCTCAAGACAACACATAGCAATTCATTTCTCAAGACAAACATAGCAATTCATTTCTCAAGACAACACATAGCAATTCATTTCTCAAGACAAACATAGCAATTCATTTCTCAAGACAACACATAGCAATTCATTTCTCAAGACAACACATAGCAATTCATTTCTCAAGACAACACATAGCAATTCATTTCTCAAGACAACACATAGCAATTCATTTCTCAAGACAACACATAGCAATTCATTTCTCAAGACAACACATAGCAATTCATTTCTCAAGACAACACATAGCAATTCATTTCTCAAGACAACACATAGCAATTCATTTCTCAAGACAACACATAGCAATTCATTTCTCAAGACAACACATAGCAATTCATTTCTCAAGACAACACATAGCAATTCATTTCTCAAGACAACACATAGCAATTCATTTCTCATGACAACACATAGCAATTCATTTCTCAAGACAACACATAGGAATTCATTTCTCAAGACAACACATAGCAATTCATTTCTCAAGACAACACATAGCAATTCATTTCTCAAGACAACACATAGCAATTCATTTCTCAAGACAACACATAGCAATTCATTTCTCAAGTCAAACATAGCAATTCATTTCTCAAGACAACACATAGCAATTCATTTCTCAAGACAACACATAGCAATTCATTTCTCAAGACAACACATAGCAATTCATTTCTCAAGACAACACATAGCAATTCATTTCTCAAGACAACACATAGCAATTCATTTCTCAAGACAACACATAGCAATTCATTTCTCAAGACAACACATAGCAAATCATTTCTCAAGACAACACATAGCAATTCATTTCTCAAGACAACACATAGCAATTCATTTCTCATGACAACACATAGCAATTCATTTCTCAAGACAACACATAGGAATTCATTTCTCAAGACAACACATAGCAATTCATTTCTCAAGACAACACATAGCAATTCATTTCTCAAGACAACACATAGCAATTCATTTCTCAAGATAACACATAGGAATTCATTTCTCAAGACAACACATAGCAATTCATTTCTCAAGACAACACATAGCAATTCATTTCTCAAGACAACACATAGGAATTCATTTCTCAAGACAACACATAGCAATTCATTTCTCAAGACAACACATAGCAATTCATTTCTCAAGACAACACATAGCAATTCATTTCTCAAGACAACACATAGCAATTCATTTCTCAAGACAACACATAGCAATTCATTTCTCAAGACAACACATAGCAATTCATTTCTCTAGACAACACATAGCAATTCATTTCTCAAGACAACACATAGCAATTCATTTCTCAAGACAACACATAGCAATTAATTTCTCAAGACAACACATAGCAATTCATTTCTCAAGACAACACATAGCAATTCATTTCTCAAGACAAACATAGCAATTCATTTCTCAAGACAACACATAGCAATTCATTTCTCAAGACAACACATAGCAATTCATTTCTCAAGACATTTCTCACGAAATATTTGGAGTTGTTCTGTTACAGAACAACTTCCGACTTGCTTCAAGGCTGTCCATGTTTTATTTGGTCTGAATGAGGAGTTACGAAGCAACTGGAAACTAAAGTGAAAGATTTTAATTGTCTGCTTTTACACGACAATCAGACTCCCACCACTTTTGGGGTTTATCCTGGCACTTAGTTCGACCCAACTGTGTGTGGGGGCCATGTGTGGGGTTGTCATTTCCATATGGATCACGTGATTATGCTGCAGTCTCTGTCTGTCTCTGTCTCTCTCTCTGTCGTAGGTTTTGTTACTTTACATTACTTTACATTACTTTACATTACATTGTCTGGTGTTAGTTTTGGTTTTACGGCGCCAACTGCAGAGAAAGTCTACCACGAGGGATTGATGCATACGAAGGTGAACAACTGTCAGTTCATCTGCATCTCACAGGATGACTACTGTCGCATCATGCAGCAGGTTACGATGATTACATCTTGATTACATTACGTAATCTGACGAAAGACACCTCCGACTCCTCGTATTAAGTATCCGCGATTATATATTATATATTTTTTACTAGGATGTTATCCTTATTATAATATATGGCAATGCCGTGGTCTGGCGGTAAGTTCGACGCCTTGTGACCGAGTGATTGCAGTTTCGAATCTACGTCATGCCACTACGTAGGGCCTAAAAAAAGTGTTGTGTTTCCGGGGTAACAGAGCTAAAAAAAATTGGGTAGGTAGGTCGGAAAATATTTTTATTTTGTAAAATATTTTTATACACTGACTATCCAAAAAAGTATACCCCACTAGTCTTTTTTGCACGCTGAAACAAAGTACGTGTTCTAAGCAAGTATAAACTGCCTATTTTCCCGACTGTCTGCACCTAAAACTGCTCTAGAAACAGTCCTATTAATTTCATTTTGTTGACGTCTCTTATGTTATGTCAATACAAATGTAAAAATAATATTTTTTGAGAAAAAAAATAATTTTTTTTTGAAAAACCTTATTTTTTTGAAATTTTTTTTTTTTTTTTTTTTTTACAAAAATATTTGGGTCGCGGCCGTAAAAATGGGTCGGTCGGGTTACCGGAAACACAACACTTTTTTTTTACGCCTAGTGACCTTGGACAAGTTGCTGACCCACAATTATTGTCTGTGAGGAAGGCAACGGGATTAAGCCACCTCACTCATTTCAGCCCCAGGACCGGTAGTTATGAGCCGAGCATATCTTATGCTAGGAATAGAGACTAATCTTCAATTAGGTATTCTCCGAATAAGTCTTACTCTTGTATGGAATTTATTAGCAGGTGCAGCGTGTGGAATACTTTTTCTCCGTTCAAAGCGGTGGTTATGAATTGTAAGTTATCACGCATGCGCACACTATTTTTATATGCCATCTTTTGCGACCATAAGTAAGCAAGTAGGCTAGATATTGAAAGACTGCCGCAAAGCAAAACGATTCATATTTAATATAATATGAGAAAACATTTATGAGGTTTGATAAGGGAAAATATGAGAGTGAGTATTGGTTACAATGGTATAAGAAAAAAATTAAATTGGCTCAACGAGAAAAAGTGAAATGATTCTGAAGGGCACAGTGATGTGCAGACAGATGACACCCTAACCTTAAAGTCAGCTTGCTGTCGCCCAATTAAGATCCTTAAAGGGTCTTGATTAAAATATCCTGTTGGTTAGGTAAGCGACCCACGATTTGATGAGCCTACTGTGACATGGTGAAGGACTTGCTCAAGGTCCCTACGCGGCGAACCTGGAACCATCCGGCTCCAAGGTACCGAAGCTAACCACTACACCATCACACCCCGCTATTCACTGGAGAAGATTCATCCACTGTTCAGGAATGACCTCTATTCTTCGTTTAGTTTCCAAGAATCTGAGGAATTATTTTTATCTCGGTTGAATAAATCGTAATAGTAATAATAATCGTAGTCGTTGTATTGTTGTTGTTGTTGGTGTTGTTGTTGCTGTTGGTGGTAATAATAAATGCTTGGTGTGGTGACTGTGATGTTGTACATTGAGAGACCTTAATTGGTAATTTTAAACTTCTGTTTTCCTCATTTCAACACATGCATAACAAGCTGTTCTTTCTATTTTGTTGTTCTGTAAGGGAGCAGAGAACATCGAGTCGATTAAAGAGAACAACCAGGTTGTTCTTGTGACTGAGGAACGAGTTTTTGATGATCAGAGAAAAGCCAGAGTTGTCATTCGAGTGAGTCATCGCTATCTTAACCTCCTTAGCGTTAAGCCCGAGTGTGACTCGGGCCGGGAATTCGCTGCAAAAACGGTTAAGCCCGAGTCACACTCGGGGTAGATATCCACAGACATGCACACATACATGCATAGATATATACATGCATACATACATGCATACATACATGCATACATACATACATGCATATATACATATATACATATAATATTTTATACATATATATATATATATATGCATACATACATACATATATGCATATATATATACATATGCATATATGTATATATATATACATGCATACATGCACACATACATATATGTATGTATATATGTATGTATGCATACATATATGAATGCATACGTGCTGATACATATATACATACATATATATACATATACATACAAGCATACATATATACATACATACATACATACATACATTGTATGCATACATCACACATACACAGATACATACTTCGTATAACGTAAATAATGTGTGCATGCATATATAATTATATACATACAAACATACATACATTCATACATACATGCATATATACAAAACATACATACATAAATGCATTCACGCACATACATATATACATACATACATACATACATACATGTATATGTACATGTATGTATGTGTGTATGTATGTGCATACATACATTCGTATACATACATACACATACATACATATACATACATACATATTCGTACATATATACATATATATATACACACACATATATATATATACATATATGTATATATATAATACATACATGCATACAAACATAAATACATACAAACATACATATTTGCGTGCATACGTGTATACATTGATGCATACATCACACATACACAGATACATACTTTGTATAACGTAAATAAATGTAACGTTTTTTACACGTTATTCATGATGGTAACGTAACGCTAAGGAGGTTAATAAATGTCTATTCGGAATAACAAGGACGTATCTCATGTGAAAAAATATACGATACGTTCTTGTCATTCTGAATAGACGTTTGGCTTTCAAATTAGCTTCTCTAAGACACACACAGAACTTCGGTTGGAATTTGAGTATTTAACACGTTTTCTTGTCGTTCAGCTCTCCATCAGAGATCTTGCATGATTAGTTTATTGATGACATCAATAACATCAGTCAAGTGAGAACTATAATATTTCTCACTTGACTGATGTTATTGAACTAGAACCTAGTTGTGTATCATCGGATATGATTCTGCATTTCATCTATTGAACGACTGCTTTTCAAATTCATTCATTCATTCATTCATTCAGAGCATTTATATAGCGCCCCTTCAAGAAACTACTCAGAGGCGCTCCCAGCCCAACCACGAACAAAGAAAAAAGACTTGAGGGACTTGTAGAACGCAGCCGGATGGACCACAAGTAGTGAGCGAAGCGTAACCGGGAGGTCGTTCCAAACAGTAGGCCCCACGACCGAGAAAGCACGGCGCTGCTTAATAGCCAAGCGAGCCCGCGGGACCAGAAGCTCACCTTTAGACGAAGAGCGAAGTACACGACGCGCTGCAACGTCAGAGACTGGACAGCACAGATCACGCAAGTATGATGGAGCACAGCCAAGGACACAGCGAGAGACCACAGCAGCAATGCGGTATGAGATCCGCTGGGACACAGGCAGCCAGTGCAGCACATCACGCATATAGGCAGAGACAGGCGCAAATTTAGGAAGCCGCCCAATAAGGCGAGCAGCTGAGCGCAAGACGCGATCAAGTCGCCCCAGGACCCCAAGGGGAAGACCAACAAGTAGGGAACAACAGTTGTCGATTCGACTTGTAACAAAGGCGTGGACAAGGACGACGACCGCATCGTGAGAGAAAGAACGGGAGACCACCCGGAGCTGACGAAGCTGGTAATAGGCACTCCTCGCAACCAAGTTCACATGCTGGGACAGAGTAAGTTCAGAATCGAGAGTGAGACCCAGATCACGAACTGTGAGGGAAAAGGTGATATGAGGAAAGAGCAGAGCAAGTTGGGAAAGGTCAATGCCCTGGAGTTGTCTACGGCCACCCAACCAAATAAATTGCGTTTTGGAGGGGTTTAAGAGTAGCCGATTGGAGGCCATCCAAAGAGAGAGGACATCCATTTTCACACACATCTGGCTGACAGCGGCCACCGCATCAACCGAATAGGTATGAATGTAGGCCTGCACATCATCGGCAAATAGCTGGTGCAGAAGGCCCTGAGATGTCAGTAAGGAGCAGATATCAGCAGTATAGAGAAGATAGAGCAGCGGGCCCAAAACGGAACCCTGGGGCACCCCGAGAGGGGCAGGGACCCAAGCAGACCTGGACGACCCAAGAACTACACAGTTAGAGCGGTCAGTTAAGAAGGATGTGAGCCAGTCAAGAGGCTGGTCCACTAAGCCGAAAGAAGTGGAGAGGCGCTGCAAGAGAATTGAGTGGTCCACGGAGTCAAATGCAGAGCTCACATCAAAAAGAGCAAGGAGAGTGACTTGACCCCGGTCAACTGCGCTATAGAAGTCTGACAAAAGTCGAAGCAGTAGAGTCTCCGTGGAATGATTCCGACGGAAACCCGACTGCTGCGACGGAATCAAATCATTTGCATCCAAATAGGCAATTAGCTGATTTGCAACTCCTAACTACAGTTATCGCAGCTAGCGACTCTTTTTGATGGATAGGTTTGTAAGAAATTGCTCTGACTTAATTAATTTCGAATATTTTCTGCTGCGATGTCTTGTGATGATTGTCTGCTGAGGAAATGTTGTTGCTGCAGAAAACACTTTACTACAGTTTCACTTGAAGAAGTTAGTATTGACTTAAGAAAGAAGCGCTATATAAGTGCTTTCGTTAGCTATTGTCTTGACTTAGTTGTTGGATGGATGGCCCTGTGAGACTGTAGGGGATGGCCCCGTGAGACTGTAGTGTAGAGGATGGCCCCGTGAGACTGTGGGGCGATGACCCCGTGAGACTGTAAGGGATGACCCCGTGAGACTGTAAGGGATGACCCCGTGAAACTGTAGGGGATGACCCCGTGAGACTGTAAGGGATGACCCCGTGAGACTGTAGGGGATGGCCCTGTGAGACTGTATAGGGAATGGCCCCGTGAGACTGTATAGGGAATGGCCCCGTGGGACTGTAGAGGATGGCCCCGTGAGACTGTAGGGCAGGGGTTCTCAAACTGTGGTATGCGTACCCCTAGGGGTACGCCAGGCGCCGGTAAGGGGTACACGAAAATTTTCAGAAATATAAATTTTTCTTTGAGTTTATGGACTTTGTGTCCATTTTTCCTTGATTAGCAATGATTTTTAACGTTGCTTCATGTAACAGCATCGTAATTTCTTTCTTTCACAACATGTGATTAGGCCTATGTATACTCACATACTAAGCTTATATTATAGTGCTTTATTATAATGTTATTATATAATGTTTATGTTTAGGCCTGTCATCATAAATTTGAAGAAAAACTAATATATAAATGGTTGAAAGAACCAAACCAGAAATTCTCAGGGTAGGCTCTTATAGACTAGAGTCTAGAGCTCAAAAAGGATAGCTGAATTGTTTCTTTGGATTAATTTCTGGTCGAGCTTAAAATTTGTGATTCCTTTCAGCACGTCATAATTATATATCTGCTTGAAACTAGTTTTTAAACCTATATATTCTTGCTATAAAAAAAAAAATGGGATAAATTTGAGTTTGAAATTGACAAATATTAAACCAGGTAATCTGTGCTAGTCAAAACAAGCACCCAGCAATATAGGCCTAACGCTATAGGTTAGCTCTTTCTTACAGGAATTATAGACCAATTTCCCTTTTTTGTTGATATGATTTCATGATTAAAACTTTTCATATTTTAAATTTTGCTCCCCGTAGGCTATACGACTCTAAAAGTCTACACCATACAATGATTAAAAGGACTTTTTAGTTGTCACTGTAATAGGGACTAAGCAATGGCATTTTGCATGTTTCTGATCTGACTTTGCTGGGGGTACGCCACCATTCGATTTTTTTACTTGGGGTACAATAAAAAATAAAGTTTGAGAACCCCTGCTGTAGGGGATGGCCCCGTGAGACTGTATAGTGAATGGCCCCGTGAGACTGTAGAGGATGGCCCCGTGAGACTGTACAGGGGATGGCCCTGTGAGACTGTACAGGGAATGGCCCCTTGAGACTGTTGGGGATGACCCCGTGAGACTGTACAGGGAATGGCCCCGTGAGACTGTACAGGGGATGGCCCTGTGAGACTGTACAGGGAATGGCCCCTTGAGACTGTTGGGGATGACCCCGTGAGACTGTACAGGGAATGGCCCCGTGAGACTGTAGGGGATGGCCCCGTGAGACTGTACAGGGGATGGCCCTGTGAGACTGTACAGGGAATGGCCCCTTGAGACTGTTGGGGATGACCCCGTGAGACTTATAGGGAATGGCGCTGTGAGACTGTAGGGGATGACCCCGTGAGACTGTAGGGGATGGCCCCGTGAGACTGTATAGGGAATGGCCCTGTGAGACTGTAGGGGATGGCCTCGTGAGACGGTTGGCGATAACCCCGTGAGACTGTACAGGGGATGGCCCTGTGAGACTGTACCGGGAATGGCCCTTTGAAACTGTTGGGGATGACCCCGTGAGACTGTACAGGGGATGGCCCTGTGAGACTGTACAGGGAATAGCCTCTTGAGACTGTTGGGGATGACCCCATGAGACTGTAGGGGATGGCCCCGTGAGACTGTATAGGGAATGGCCCCGTGAGACTGTATAAGGAATGGCCCCGTGAGACTGTACAGGGGATGGCCCTGTGAGACTGTACAGGGAATGGCCCCTTGAGACTGTTGGGGATGACCCCGTGAGACTGTACAGGGAATGGCCCCGTGAGACTGTAGGGGATGGCCCCGTGAGACTGTACAGGGGATGGCCCTGTGAGACTGTACAGGGAATGGCCCCTTGAGACTGTTGGGGATGACCCCGTGAGACTTATAGGGAATGGCCCCGTGAGACTGTAGGGGATGACCCCGTGAGACTGTAGGGGATGGCCCCGTGAGACTGTATAGGGAATGGCCCTGTGAGACTGTAGGGGATGGCCTCGTGAGACGGTTGGCGATAACCCCGTGAGACTGTACAGGGGATGGCCCTGTGAGACTGTACAGGGAATGGCCCTTTGAGACTGTTGGGGATGACCCCGTGAGACTGTACAGGGGATGGCCCCGTGAGACTGTACAGGGAATGGCCCCGTGAGACTGTAGGGGATGGCCCCGTGAGACTGTACAGGGGATGGCCCTGTGAGACTGTACAGGGAATGGCCCCTTGAGACTGTTGGGGATGACCCCGTGAGACTTATAGGGAATGGCCCCATGAGACTGTAGGGGATGGCCCCGTGAGACTGTATAGGGAATGGCCCCGTGAGACTGTATAAGGAATGGCCCCGTGAGACTGTACAGGGGATGGCCCTGTGAGACTGTACAGGGAATGGCCCTTTGAGACTGTTGGGGATGACCCCGTGAGACTGTACAGGGGATGGCCCTGTGAGACTGTACAGGGAATAGCCTCTTGAGACTGTTGGGGATGACCCCATGAGACTGTAGGGGATGGCCCCGTGAGACTGTATAGGGAATGGCCCCGTGAGACTGTATAGGGAATGGCCCCGTGAGACTGTATAGGGAATGGCCCCGTGAGACTGTATAGGGGATGGCCTCGTGAGACTGTAGGGGATGGCCTTGTGAGACTGTACAGGGGATGGCCTTGTGAGACTGTACAGGGAATGGCCCCTTGAGACTGTTGGGGATGACTCCGTGAGACTGTACAGGGGATGGCCCTGTGAGACTGTACAGGGAATAGCCTCTTGAGACTGTTGGGGATGACCCCGTGAGACTGTAGGGGATGGCCTTGTGAGACTGTAGGGGATGACCCCGTGAGACTGTAGGGATGGCCCCGTGAGACTGTAGGATTTAGCTTTGTTGATTTGTAGGGAACTGCTGAGAAGCTATTGGATCAGTTGATGCTGCGACTGTCAAGCGTTGATCCAACGTACACGGATGATTTCCTTCTCACGTATCGAACGTTCTTCAGTTCTCCGATTCCTGTCGCTCAGAAGCTGCTCAAGTGGCTCGACAACAATTCATCCTATCGAGATCAGGTGATACTAGCAAATTCATTTCTTCTCCATCCCCCTTTTATCCTGCCCCGCCCCCTCGCCCGCCCCCCCCCCCGCCCCCGTCCAATGAAGTCACCTCCTCTGCTGCGCACCGGTATGTGACAGCGCAGGGGTGTCAAAGACCATTTCTGTCTCACTAAAGATGTTCCAACGGATACGTCTGGATTAGTTATGTATGGTGTAAGGTCTATATCTCGCTTACCTTATGCCTGGTCATGTGCATACCGGCCTGGACTATTTAGCTTTGGCTACATGTACTTCGCCATGCTATTTTTGAATAAATGTTCTTTTTTATTTGAAGTCTTTATGAGTTTTTGAATAATGATAATCATATTAATTATAATAATAATAATGATAATCATAATGATAATAATTAAGACAGTTTATGTGGCACCGTTGACCGGCCATGCTGTTACCAGGATGCCTTACAGAGCAGCTAACAGGCTGGATGTGCACTACAGCATGGAATCCAAGTTTTATGTTTTCCACCTGATTCTCGAAAGTGAACTTTATCGTGTGATTAGTCGTCCAATTTTTTTATGTTCACGACTGGTCATGAAGATATGCTCAAGATTAAGATGGTCATGATGATATGCTCAAGATGAAGATGATCATGAAGATGTGCTCAAGATTAAGATGATCATGAAGATGTGCTCAAGATTAAGATGATCATGAAGATGTGCTCAAGATTAAGATGATCATGAAGATGTGCTCAAGATTAAGATGATCATGAAGATGTGCTCAAGATGAAGATGACCATGAAGATTTGCTAAAGATTAAGATGATCATGAAGATGTGCTCAAGATTAAGATGATCATGAAGATATGCTCAAAATGAAGATGATCATGAAGATATTCTCAAGATGAAGATGATCATGAAGATGTGCTCAAGATTAAGATGATCATGAAGATGTGCTCAAGATTAAGATGATCATGAAGATGTGCTCAAGATGAAGATGACCATGAAGATGTGCTCAAGATTAAGATGATCATGAAGATGTGCTCAAGATGAAGATGATCATGAAGATGTGCTCAAGATTAAGATGACCATGAAGATGTGCTCAAGATTAAGATGACCATGAAGATGTGCTCAAGATTAAGATGATCATGAAGATGTGCTCAAGATGAAGATCATGAAAATGTGCTCAAGATTAAGATGATCATGAAGATACGCTCAAGATTAATATGTGCATCACAACAGCCTCATAACATGTAGTTCAATCTAATTTCTCTGTTTGTATATGATAAAAAAAACATACCATTGAAAATTTGGTTTTGCCAAAAATATTCCGTCAGATGAGCTCGCAGATCCTTAGTGATATTTTGCTCAGCTGCCTTTGATTTAATTTGATTAGATTTAATTTTATTAGATTTGATTAGATTAGATTAGATGACTTTATCACTCGATAAAGTCCACTTTCGAGAGATTGGGTAGGAACCATCAAACGTGGATTCCGTGCAGGAGAAGGATGAGAATTAGGAAGAGACGGAGGAGGAGAATGAGAAGGTGGAGGAGGAGGAGGTGGAGGAGGAGAAGAATGAGGAGAAGGAGGTGGAGGCATATCAGCTGTTGTGAAGCACACACAAAGATTTTGTTGATCTTCTGCATGTGTGAGTCAGCATCGAAAGTAGTCTTCTGCCATGACAGAGCCACGATGCGTTTGGAAGGTCAGTGTGGACGGGTCTGGTGGAGTAGCTCACTTTCCATTTTGTCGTCTGACATTAGGTTGTTTCGATTGTACTCGATTGGGTGAACAGTCACTACAGCGACTTTGAGACGGAGCCACGCATGATGGATCTGCTGGAACAGCTGGAGCGGAACCTCGAAGAACTGGTAACAAGAAAGTTTGTCTTATTTAAGTTAGAGTTTTCTTTTACCTCCTTTCTAGTTTATATAAGTTTCAGTTCTTGTTTTAGTTTCCGTTTTCATACATTTCAGTTTATAAACTCAGTTCTTTAAACGTCCAACAAAGCACTTAAATGTTTTTTTTAAAATTAACAATTCATTTTGATCCGCGCATTGCATTCATGCTTTCATGGCTTTGAAGCACTTGCTGCTAACCATTACAATCAGTCATGTCATGTCATGTCACTCAAAAGAAATTTATCAAGTTTCAGTGTTTGAGTTTAATTTATGTTCTAGTTAATACTTTTTAGTTTACTTGTGGTCGCGGTTTTCATAAAGTTTACAGACTTCGTTTTCTCAGATTATCTGGATTTTGGTGATTATTTCCTGGTTTCTGTTGATTATTAATTTGAATAATATTTGTTACGGTTTTGTTTTTATATCTAGAACTTGAACCAGCAGCTCAAGATGTTGCGTATGACTTGTGCCTTCAAAGCGAAACCTCGAACGGTGATTTTGAATCGGACAGAAAAGAAGGAAGTCTTGCACTTCAATGTTCTTGGTGGCCTCGAAAGAGGTTGTGGGATCTACGTGAGTCAGGTGGAGAAAGGTTCGAAAGCTGATGAAATTGGACTGAAGAGAGGCGATCAGGTGACTTGAACGAAGATGTATACACATTACAGATTATGTCATATATTATGTCAATGAAGAGAGGCGATCAGGTGAGTTGAACGAAGATGTATACACACTACAGTTCATGTCATATATTATGTCAATGAAGAGAGGCGATCAGGTGAGTTGAACGAAGATGTATACACACTACAGTTCATGTCATATATTATGTCAATGAAAGAGAGGCGATCAGGTGAGTTTTTACGAAGATGTATACACACTACAGTTCATGTCATATATTATGTCAATGAAAGAGAGGCGATCAGGTGAGTTTTTACGAAGATGTATACACACTACAGTTCATGTCATATATTATGTCAATGAAAGAGAGGCGATCAGGTGAGTTGAACGAAGATGTATACACACTACAGTTCATGTCATATATTATGTCAATGAAAGAGAGGCGATCAGGTGAGTTGAACGAAGATGTATACACATTACAGTTCATGTCATATATTATGTCAATGAAGAGAGGCGATCAGGTGAGTTTTTACGAAGATGTATACACACTACAGTTCATGTCATATATTATGTCAATGAAGAGAGGCGATCAGGTGAGTTTTTACGAAGATGTATACACACTACAGTTCATGTCATATATTATGTCAATGAAGAGAGGCGATCAGGTGAGTTGAACGAAGATGTATACACACTACAGTTCATGTCATATATTATGTCAATGAAAAAAGGCGATCAGGTGAGTTTTTACGAAGATGTATACACACTACAGTTCATGTCATATATTATGTCAATGAAAGAGAGGCGATCAGGTGAGTTGAACGAAGATGTATACACATTACAGTTCATGTCATATATTATGTCAATGAAGAGAGGCGATCAGGGGAGTTTTTACGAAGATGTATACACACTACAGTTCATGTCATATATTATGTCAATGAAAAAAGGCGACCAGGTGAGTTTTTACGAAGATGTATACACACTACAGTTCATGTCATATATTATGTCAATGAAGAGAGGCGATCAGGTGAGTTTTTACGAAGATGTATACACACTACAGTTCATGTCATATATTATGTCACTGAAAGAGAGGCGATCAGGTGAGTTGAACGAAGATGTATACACACTACAGTTCATGTCATATATTATGTCAATGAAGAGAGGCGATCAGGTGAGTTTTTACGAAGATGTATACACACTACAGTTCATGTCATATGTTATGTCACTGAAGAGAGGCGATCAGGTGAGTTTTTACGAAGATGTATACACACTACAGTTCATATCATATATTATGTGAATGAAGAGAGGCGATCAGGTGAGTTTTTACGAAGATGTATACACATTACAACAGTTCATGTCATATATTATGTCAATGAAGAGAGGCGATCAGGTGAGTTTTTACGAAGATGTATACACACTACAGTTCATGTCATATATTATGTCAATGAAGAGAGGCGATCAGGTGAGTTTTTACGAAGATGTATACACACTACAGTTCATGTCACATATTATGTCAATGAAGAGAGGCGATCAGGTGAGTTTTTACGAAGATGTATACACACTACAGTTCATGTCATATATTATGTCAATGAAAAAAGGCGATCAGGTGAGTTGAACGAAGATGTATACACACTACAGTTCATGTCATATATTATGTCAATGAAAGAGAGGCGATCAGGTGAGTTTTTACGAAGATGTATACACACTACAGTTCATGTCATATATTATGTCAATGAAAGAGAGGCGATCAGGTGAGTTGAACGAAGATGTATACACATTACAGTTCATGTCATATATTATGTCAATGAAAGAGAGGCGATCAGGTGAGTTGAACGAAGATGTATACACATTACAGTTCATGTCATATATTATGTCAATGAAGAGAGGCGATCAGGTGAGTTTTTACGAAGATGTATACACACTACAGTTCATGTCATATATTATGTCAATGAAGAGAGGCGATCAGGTGAGTTTTTACAAAGATGTATACACACTACAGTTCATGTCATATATTATGTCAATGAAGAGAGGCGATCAGGTGAGTTGAACGAAGATATATACACATTACAGTTCATGTCATATATTATGTCAATGAAGAGAGGCGATCAGGTGAGTTGAACGAAGATGTATACACACTACAGTTCATATCATATATTATGTCAATGAAGAGAGGCGATCAGGTGAGTTTTTACGAAGATGTATACACACTACAGTTCATGTCATATATTATGTCAATGAAAGAGAGGCGATCAGGTGACTTGAACGAAGATGTATACACATTACAGTTCATGTCATATATTATGTCAATGAAGAGAGGCGATCAGGTGAGTTTTTACGAAGATGTATACACACTACAGTTCATGTCATATATTATGTCAATGAAAGAGAGGCGATCAGGTGAGTTTTTACGAAGATGTATACACACTACAGTTCATGTCATATATTATGTCAATGAAGAGAGGCGATCAGGTGAGTTTTTACGAAGATGTATACACACTACAGTTCATGTCATATATTATGTCAATGAAAAAAGGCGATCAGGTGAGTTGAACGAAGATGTATACACACTACAGTTCATGTCATATATTATGTCAATGAAAGAGAGGCGATCAGGTGAGTTGAACGAAGATGTATTCACACTACAGTTCACGTCATATATTATGTCAATGAAAAAAGGCGATCAGGTGAGTTTTTACGAAGATGTATACACACTACAGTTCATGTCATATATTATGTCAATGAAAGAGAGGCGATCAGGTGAGTTGAACGAAGATGTATACACACTACAGTTCATGTCATATATTATGTCAATGAAAAAAGGCGATCAGGTGAGTTTTTACGAAGATGTATACACACTACAGTTCATGTCATATATTATGTCAATGAAAGAGAGGCGATCAGGTGAGTTTTTACGAAGATGTATACACACTACAGTTCATGTCATATATTATGTCAATGAAGAGAGGCGATCAGGTGAGTTTTTACGAAGATGTATACACACTACAGTTCATGTCATATATTATGTCAATGAAGAGAGGCGATCAGGTGAGTTTTTACGAAGATGTATACACACTACAGTTCATGTCATATATTATGTCAATGAAAGAGAGGCGATCAGGTGAGTTTTTACGAAGATGTATACACACTACAGTTCATGTCATATATTATGTCAATGAAAGAGAGGCGATCAGGTGAGTTTTTACGAAGATGTATACACACTACAGTTCATGTCATATAATATTTCATTGAAAGAGAGGCGATCAGGTGAGTTTTTACGAAGATGTATACACACTACAGTTCATGTCATATATTATGTCAATGAAGAGAGGCGATCAGGTGAGTTTTTACAAAGATGTATACACACTACAGTTCATGTCATATATTATGTCAATGAAGAGAGGCGATCAGGTGAGTTTTTACGAAGATGTATACACAGTTACACACTACAGTTCATGTCATATATTATGTCAATGAAAAAAGGCGATCAGGTGAGTTTTTACGAAGATGTATACACACTACAGTTCATGTCATATATTATGTCAATGAAAGAGAGGCGATCAGGTGAGTTAAAAGAAGATGTATACACACTACAGTTCATGTCATATATTATGTCAATGAAGAGAGGCGATCAGGTGAGTTTTTACGAAGATGTATACACACTACAGTTCATGTCATATATTATGTCAATGAAGAGAGGTGATCAGGTGAGTTTTTACGAAGATGTATACACATTACAGTTCATGTCATATATTATGTCAATATGTGAGGAAGATCCTCAACAATGCTTTGTTTAACGCCGACTCTGGAGCGTAGAAGATAAGTTTTGTTTCTATTTAAAGGTGAGTTTCAGATCTCTTTTTCTTCATGTATCGTCGCCATAGCACCATAGTCAGATTGGTCGTCTTCTGTTCATTAGCAGACAGTTTTTCAGATCATTTTTCTTTCCTCTTTTTCAGATTCTCGAAGTTAACAACCAGAACTTTGAGCGCATTTCACACAACCGAGCTTTGGAGATTCTGCGTGGCTCCACCCACCTGTCAATCACCGTCAAATCCTATCTACTCGGTAAGAGTCTCTGTCGATTTCATTGGGCAAATGGAACAAAGGTTGTCATAGAAACCTATTTGTCTGAGCTGCGAACCAGTCATGGGTCAAACTAGAGGTCATCCTTTGTGCAGCGTATTAAACGTCATGTTTCATGATTTTTATTTCTTTGGGAACAGTGAATGAGATATGTAAATGGGTGGCTGCAGTACTACCTTTGCCATATTTTTCTGTGGTCTCAGGTCGGGATATTTTTTTAATTAATTAAGGTAATAAAATAATGAACTTATTTATCGTGTACTTAGATGGAGATAGACTGCAGTGCAGAGTCATATATTTTGAGATGAATAATTCTGTTCTACTGCGAAGGTTTCAAGGAGATGGTTTCCACACCCAGTGTCAGTGGCAGTCGCAAGGAGTCGAAGGGAGGAGGAGGAGGAGGGGGGCATGCTCGGAAGCAACCTCTCGTTCAGATCATGTCGGCTGATTATGCCAAGTTCGGTTCATCGAAGAGCAGACCATCGCCACCGCTGCAGCCAGTGATTCGTGGCAGCAGCAACAAAGAGGAGGAACGATCGTCGTCGTCGTCGTTTCTGTCTGGTGGCAACAAAAGCAAACTACGACAGGCTCTGATGAAGCTGAACATACTGCCGCGTAGTAGCATCAACAACAACAGGTCAGTGGCATTATCACTGAATTATTCGTCAGATTAAATTCTGTCGACAACGTGTTTTGGTATTTGAGATGGAATCTGAGAGAGAGATTCCCTCATTCCAATTCAAGTATATCTGATGGTTCAAACGATTCACTTGGTTGAAACATTCGAACGGTCCAGCATTCGCAAATCATTGATTTCTTAACTTCTTGATTGCACACACACACTGTCACAAACAGCAAATAAGTTAAGCGATGCCCTGACTTCTGACAAACTGCACAAATCATCCAAATCCTTTTTTTATATCTCACTAAATTTATCATCATTGGCTCCACAATAATTCAGTTTGAATCAACCAACCAACCATCGTTCGCTTACTTCCAGCTTCTTCTCTGATTTGCTGAGCATCATTCGTCGCTAGGCAACTCACCCAACATGTGACACGTGACCTTAGAGTTCACAAATTCAACGGCTCTTTTTTTACGTGGATTCTGTAATGTGCTGTGGTGCCACGCTTCTATGACAATGCCACGTTATTGTTTAGCTTATGCTATGCAGCTACAGTAATGAATTATACAAATTAATTTAAGAATGGATTTGATCAGCAATTAGTTTCACCACATGGTGAGTGGAAGAGAGTTCAGTTGACTGGACATGAGACATAGGACATCATAAGCGACACACACACACACACACACACACGCAAACAGACAGACACACGCGCGCGCACACACACACATGTATATTTTGTCTATTGGTAGATTGTTGTCTGTCTGTTGTTGTTTACACGTGCAGCAGTGGTCGTGGTGGTGGAGGTCTGAGTGTGTCTCAGGCAGCGAGTCGCAAGGGTTCGACGTCTGGAGGCAGCTCTCCCCTCATCCGTACTCGCTTCAGCTCCAGCCATCCAGACCTAAGCACCCTGAAGCTGTGTCCGGCCAACGATGACGTCATCTCGTCCTTCCCTGACCACGTCCTTAAGATCTTCCACGACGATCAGTCGTTCAAGTTCCTTCTCGTCTTCAAGGTCACACTCCACCGCATCATCCTCCTTTTCCAGCTCATCTTCACCGACGATGACGTTGACGACAACAACGATGACGACGACGACGACGACGATTGCTGCTTATGAGGCGGCGGCGCTGTCGTCGTCATCGTCTGATTGTTGCATTTTGCGTCTTTCAGTTGATTATTAATTGAGTTTTCAAACAGAGATTGCATTGAATGTTGGTGATGACCGTGATGATAAACCTACTGTCAGCTAATTTAATCAGTGCACGCCGATTGTCGTACAGCGACGTAAGTAGGCCAGGTGCAAATTGCCGCGCGGCGTCTGCACAGGTGATTGTCTGGACAGCACGTGACGTCTAGACGAGCGTACGTTGATTGTACAAGAAGGGAGTGGAAGTGAAGAAGGAGAGTTGCGTGTTGAGAGCCGTTGAGATAGGCTGTAAGAGTTGTTGTTGAGTTGCGATAGAGTAGACTGATGAAGATAGTAGTCGTGTAGTTGTTATGATAACGCAAGTGTAGTCATTGTTGTGTTGTTGCTGATCGTTTTACTTTATATCGGATTTTGGAGTATAATAAGAAGAGTTAAACACGTCGTCGTTGTTGGTTAACAAAACAGTGAAAGACTGTAGATTCTTTAACCTAGCCATTTAGCTAATGAAACAGTTATCTAGGGATAGGCCTACGCTACCACGAACTTATACGAAGAAGCTTCCGAAGAGACTGAAGGTCACACGTAGAGAAGAAGAGGGAAAAGACTTGTGACATTTGGTGTCGTTGCGGTGGGATAACGATCCAAGTTGCAGGAGAACGATCGTAGTTACGAACGGAGGGATTCTATTCAATCAACAGACGTTGTGGAGGAACGGACGCTGTGAATTTATCGAGGAGCCGAGCACACGGGAGAAGCAACGATACATCGAGCATCCGTACGTCAGTGAGAAACGACAACACAACGACTACAAGGTAGAAAAACTTGCTTGTCTATTGAAGTTTGCTTAAAGAATTGAAGTCAGTCAATTGCAAACATTTGAAGAGTAGCCTACTATTTTATCGAGCATCTGTAAAGTAAAGAAGTAAGATGGAGAAACTTACGGAGAAAAAGCAAGCAAATATTAAGAAAATGTCTACTGATAGACTGATAAAACTGCTAATTGAAGCAGATCTAGACGCAGAAGAAGTCGAACAGATGTCGAGGGAAGAATTGATGAGAAATTTAGCCGAGGTTTGGGCTAAGAAAGAAGAAGAAGAAGAAGGTGCTGTCGGAGGCGCTGCGGAGAAGCCAGTGGAGAAGCCTGAGGCACCGATGTCTATGGAGGCGTTGCTGCAATTCATGATAATGAAAGAGGAGCAGCGTAAACAAGAAGAAAAAGAGAAAGAAGAGCAGCGCAGACAAGAGGAGAAAGAGCGTAAACAAGAAGAAAAAGAGAAAGAAGAGCAGCGCAGACAAGAGGAGAAAGAACGTAAGCAAGAAGAGAAAGAATTGCGACAACAAGAGATAGACATGCAGAGGCAGCAGTTCCAGATACAACTAGAACAAATGAGACTCGATCGTGATGAATCAGAACGGAGACGGACGGAGTTAATGATAGAGTACGAAAAAGCAAGAAAAAGCGATGAAGAAATACGAAAGCAGCAGATTGAGGACAAAAAGGCTCGCGAGGAAGAAAAAGAAAAGATGCGTTTACAAGAACTGGAGAGAGCAGAAGAAATTCGTCAGGAAGAATTTCAAGCCGGAAAAGACAATTTGGAAAAAGCAGAAAGAGAAAGAGAAGAGCAGATGCAGTTAGAACAAAAGAAACTTGCTATCAAGGAGGCTCAACTTAAAGAAATGGCCATTGAAAAAGAAGAACGCAGAAAGCAGTTAGAACTATTACAACAGAAGATAGAACAGGAAGAACTGCGGAGAATCGAAGATCAAGATCGACTGAAGAAGAGAGACGAAGATGATCGTAAGAGCCGAGAAGTGTCAGAACAGATTAGACTCAAAGAAAGTGAGACAATGGTGTCCAAGATTAAGAAGATAGGTGACGCAATGAAGCATGTGTTACCGAAGATGCCGTATGATATGATGGAAGTGCCATTATATTTTGAAACAGTTGAAAATGCATTCAATAGCTTCGCTGTGGAAAAGCAATATTGGGTGAAATTGTTGTTGCCATTGATGACCCCGAGAGCGCGAACGGTATTGAATCGATTGTCATTTGAGAATTTAGATAAATACGATGCAGTGAAAGAGCATTTGTTGAAGGAATTCAAGTTAACAGCTCGTGAGTACAGGTCAAGGTTTGCAGATGCCAAGAAGACAGCCGAAGAAACGTATACGATGTTCACGGCTAGGCTGAAGAACCTGTTGAATTATTATGTCCGAAGTAGACGAGTGGACAAAGACTACGAGAAGCTGTTTGATTTGTTAGTGGCGGATAAGCTGAAAGAATGTTTACCACCAGGTCCACTACAGTTTGTCTTAGCAAAAGAGGGCACAGAATGCTTGGAAGCTAGTAATGTTGCAGATCTCGCAGATATACATGTAAACAATCGGATTGGTGTGATGTTCCAAGACAAACCGAAATTTGAAGCATGGGACAATAGTCCAAAGCAACCCAAGTGGAACAAGGATAGCAAAGACACCGGAAGCCAAGCCAAGAGTAATGATGCAAAGAAAGATGATTATTCTGGAAAGCAGTGGTCGCAAGATAAACAACAGTCAACGTGGGACAGACAAGCCTACAATCGAACTCCGCCGCTGGGACGCCCAACAGAAAGTAATGCATCTTACACGCCGTACAACAAGTGGGAGAACAAGGAGCAAAGAAGTTTTATCAAGAAGCGTTGCCACAATTGCAATTCTGATAAACACCTAATAAAACATTGCCAAGCACCAGGAGCGGCAAATCTGAGGAAGAACTTTAGCAGAAGTGCAGAAAATCTTCGAGTAAACCAGATACAAGTGATAAATGCACCTCCTGGTTGGGAAGAACAATGCAACCAAGAAACAGAAGTAAAGTCAGTGATGAAGTGTACGCCGCAGTTCACCATACTGAAAGAAGCGATAAAGACTACTTCCATTGCAGAAAGTTGTCGAGAAACAAAAAGTAAAGAGGAGTGTCAACGCATAAAGAAAATATCGTTGCAGCATGTAAATGTGGAGATACGTGGGACTGATGGGCAGCCTGTGCAAGTCGAGGCGTTGATTGACTCGGGGACCGAGATACCAGTAATCAACGAGGAACTACTGAAAGGAACGACAGTAGAAGAAATCGGCAGAGTTCATTTGCAATGTGTAGCTGGAGAGCCGATTCCAGCTAAGTTGGTGAAAATCGAAGTGCGGATGAGCGGTCGTAACGAAGGAGCAGCTACAGAGGACAGGACAATAAATATCGCGCCATATTTAACTTTAGTGTGTGCCAGCATTTCAGCAGAACTGTGTAAAGAAAATCCAGAAAAGTTTCTGCTACATCCAGAGATAATTGCAGAACTGAAAGAGGTTCCACCAATCAGTATATTGCAAGGAGAGCTACAAGCGAATGTGACTACAAGAGCACAAAGTCGGAGAGCAGAAGTCGAAGACGGAGAAGATGAAACGATAAACGAAAGTTCGCAAGAAGATGACACGGAAAGCGAAGATGAACTCAGCATCCAAGATGACGAAAGAACAACATCTGAGAACAATGAAACTGAAGAAGAGATGGCTGCATGTGAACGAAATGATAGTGAAGATTCCGGAAGCGACGCTGAACTGGAGACAAGTATGAGGGACTTGTTCACAGAGAATTCGAACGATGAAAGACAGCTGGAAGATGCGAAGAAATTCGAGGAGCAGCAGAGAAATGACGAGTCACTGAAATCGTGGTGGAGGATCGCTGAAGACCAAGGATCAGAGTTTATCGTGGTGAATGGATTGCTGTATAAGAAGCATCAAATGCTGGATCAGCTTGTGTATCAGTTGGTGTTACCGAAAGAGAGAAGAATTCAAGTAATGGAATTAGCTCACGAGTCAGTATTTGGCGGACACTTGGGAGAAGAGAAGACACGAGAGAGAATCAAGTTGTCCTTTGTCTGGCCAAAGATGCGTCGAGACGTGGTGAAATTTTGTAAGTCCTGTGAGAAGTGTCAGCTGAAGGCACGAAGTTTGGTGATGGATCGAGTGCCGATTACACCAATTCCAAGGGAAGATGTTCCATTCCGACGGATGACTATGGACGTGGTAGGCCCAATAGAACCGAAGTCAGCAGCTGGGCATAAGTATTGCTTGTGCATAGTGGATTCATGTACAAGATGGCCGACAATCTTCTTGCTGAAGTCATTGACTGCTAAGGCTGTGTGCGAAGCTTTGATGAAGCTTTTCATTGACGTGGGGGTGCCGTCTGTGATCACCAGCGACAGAGGCACGAATTTTACAGCCAGTCTTACAAGAGAATTTTTGAAATTGATGGGATGCTGTCCACGATTCGATTCACCGGGGCATCCAGAGGCAGCTGGATTAGTTGAGAGATGGAATCAGACGTTCAAGAAGATGGTACATCATGTCATTGTGGAAAATCCAAGACAGTGGCATAAAATCATTCCGTTTACCGTATGGGCATTGAGAGAAGTTCCCAACGCAACGACAGGAGTGGCACCATATCTGCTGGTGTATGGAAAAATGCCAAGAGGACCATTAACTATCTTAAAGGAAAGCTGGACCAAAGAAATAAATCTACCGCCAAACATTGGAGTACAACCAGCAAAGTACCTGAAGAACTTAAGAGCAGACATGGAGAAAGCTTTGATATTTGCTGAGAATTGTGCAGAGGAAAAGCAAAAACAATACGCCAGTCAATACAACAAGAGGGCCAAGGATAAAGAATTCGAACCAGGAGAAAACGTCATCGTCCTGTATCCAACGTCAACCAATAAATTGATCTCACGATGGCATGGTCCATGTACAGTGCTACAAAGAAGATCCAAGTATTCGTATCTGGTGGACATGAATGAAAACGGCCGACGAATCGTCCATGCCAACAAAATGAGGAAGTTCATCGCAAGAACATTATCGTGTGGTCTCATCGTGGAAGAGGACGACGAATTCGGATCAGTGGTAGAGCTACCATTGAAAGAAGACCATGCAGAGACGACACAGAAATCGCTGCAATTGGACTATGAACAGATCGGACATCTTACGAGCGAGCAACAGAAACAGCTACTGGATGTACTGAACTGTTATGCAGACAGAGTTTCGGACAAACCTGGATTATGTACACTGGTAGAACAGGAAGTGGTGCTGAACCCGAAGAATCCTAACATTTGCTAACTAATTGATTGATATTCTTTGGTTTCTACAGACAATTTATTTGTAATTTTGCTGAGATTGCTAAACCATTGACAGATTTAACTAGCAAGCAGACACCTGAGAACATTGTTTGGACTGAGGACCACCAGAAATCTTTTGATTCTCTTAAAGAAATTGTTTTATCGAATGTTATTCTGTACATGTTCGAGGTTGGCAAACCATTTAATTTGTACTGTGATAGCAGTGATTTTGCTGTGGGGGCTGTGCTGTCACAAGTGGACGATGAGGGGATAGAACGTCCCGTTTCATTTATCAGCCAGAAGCTGACAGATACCCAGAGGAGATGGGCGACGATTGAGAAGGAAGCCTATGCAATCATATGGGCTTTAAACAAATTGAAAGAAATCATTATTGGTTCCAAGATTAATGTGTTCACTGATCATAATCCTTTAGTTTATTTGACTGAGTCAATGTCGAAGTCTGCTAAGTTAGTCAGATGGTCTTTATCATTGCAAAATTTTGACATTCTGTTGAACTATAAGAAAGGAAAGTTGAATGTAGTAGCAGACTGTTTATCGAGATTGTAGTATAAGGTATTTTGTGATTGCATTTAGTATAAGAATTGTTTGTATTTAGTTTAAGCATTATACGTTCGCTAATTTTTAAGATTAATTAGCTCTCTTCAAAAGAAAGGAAGGAGGTAATGTCAGCTAATTTAATCAGTGCACGCCGATTGTCGTACAGCGACGTAAGTAGGCCAGGTGCAAATTGCCGCGCGGCGTCTGCACAGGTGATTGTCTGGACAGCACGTGACGTCTAGACGAGCGTACGTTGATTGTACAAGAAGGGAGTGGAAGTGAAGAAGGAGAGTTGCGTGTTGAGAGCCGTTGAGATAGGCTGTAAGAGTTGTTGTTGAGTTGCGATAGAGTAGACTGATGAAGATAGTAGTCGTGTAGTTGTTATGATAACGCAAGTGTAGTCATTGTTGTGTTGTTGCTGATCGTTTTACTTTATATCGGATTTTGGAGTATAATAAGAAGAGTTAAACACGTCGTCGTTGTTGGTTAACAAAACAGTGAAAGACTGTAGATTCTTTAACCTAGCCATTTAGCTAATGAAACAGTTATCTAGGGATAGGCCTACGCTACCACGAACTTATACGAAGAAGCTTCCGAAGAGACTGAAGGTCACACGTAGAGAAGAAGAGGGAAAAGACTTGTGACACCTACTAAAAGGGATTATGGGGGGTTTGGGGTGAAGGGCTTCAGATGTGCAGCCAGTAAAATACTGACTGAAGATTGGAGTCTATTCTCCACCTCTCCACTTAAGATGGCTCCTCAACATCCTCCTCATCCTCCTTTATGTCGGCTTTTGTGGCTTTGCTGTTGTTCTTAATTCTCTTCTCCTTGATTGCAGGAGACTACAGCTCGTGAGGTCGTCATGTTGGCGCTCCAGGAGTTCGGAATAACGACCCCTGCCAGCAGGTAAGAATTCCTTTTTAGGTCAACGTCGTCGTCGTCTCAATCAATCAATCAATCAATCGATCAATCAATCGATCAATTAATTCTCGTATAACTTCGCATCGAAGACTGTGCTCTACTTGATTTGCTGAGCAACAATTTCAAGCAATTCTTGTTTGAATAGAAATGTATAGAAACTGTTGACCGTTATTTAAGAGAAGCGAAAATATTTTCTCATCTGCGATGGTTTTGTCTGCGATGGTTTTGAGGGTGTGCGGTCAAAAGCGCGCAGGACAAATGCGCGCAGTAACAAAATCGTGCAAGACAAATGCGCGCAGACAAATGCGCGCAGTAACAAAAGCGCGCAGGACAAAAGCACGCAGACAAATGCGTGCAGTAACATAAGCGCACAGGACAAAAGCACGTAGACAAATGCACGCAGTAACAAAAGCGCGCAGGACAAAAGCACGTAGACAAATGCGTGCAGTAAAAAAAGCGCGCAGGACAAAAGCACGTAGACAAATGCGCGCAGTAACAAAAGCGCGCAGAACAAAAGCACGTAGACAAATTGCCACAGACCAATGCACGCAACAGGAAAAAACATATTTATGTATGTATGTGTATGTATGCATGCGTATGTATGTATGCGTATGTATGTATGTATGTATGCATATGTATATATGTATGTATGTGTAGCGTTTGACTTGCTATTATCTCTCAAACTAAATTGTCTACATGTCAATTATTAATTATAGGTAGGAATTAAGATAGCTAATTTTATACTGGCGTTGATTTAGATAAATAGATATTTGGCGTTTTAGTTAAATTAATATCTAATCAGACGAACAGTAATCAAGAAACATAAACGTGCTGACGGAATGCAACATTAACGAAATAAAGATTAGCTACCATAACGATGACGTCAGCAAAACCGATGTTGGTGTTGTGTGGACCAATTAGAAGCTCAGGAAATTAACGAACGTTCGTGTCACGTCATCAAATTTTGGTAAAGGAGGTTGATTCCTACAGAGATACTAATGGCTAGAATCACGGTCGTTTTCGGCACGTGGATTCGAAGTAAATATTAGTAGTGGGATGAACTGTGTTGAACACTATCTGTTGTAAAACGAAGTGTTGTCAACTGTACGATAAAGTTACGGGACCGATTAGCGTTTGGAAGCGATATCGGACGGCCTGTAGTGGATATTCATCGTGTGTGTCGTGAGTTCGTTGATTTGAATTCGGAGGACGTTGAAGAAGTCGTTGGACATAAAATAATCACTTGGTTGATTGACTTTGAATGTGTCGCTGGCATTGTGACACGTTGCATCTATTCGAATAAGAAGATTGGTATTGGCGAATTATATATTCATCGTGAAACTTGATTCGGCCGGAGTCAAGTTCTTCATTGGTGTATATCTTTCCATATCATCTACGATTCTACGAGGAGGCACTTGGTTGCATTTCACGGAAGGAACTGAATTTCATAAACTGATGAAGTGGTGAACTTTCGTCTGGTGAAACTGCATCTTACGAGAGAAGATAAGAATTATAATAATTACTTATTATAATCAACGCCAATAGGTAATTAGGGAACTGCATAATTGTATGTTGTTGTGATACATTTTTTGAATATATTTTCCATTTATAAAAACCGGATTCTCTTTATTCTGGCTAGATTATGGTCTAGTAATAATTCATACCCGATTAACAAGGCAAGATAAGCATAAAGGCTACAGTAGACAAATGCACGCAGTAACAAAAGCGCGCAGGACAAACGCACGTAGACAAATGCGTGCAGTAAAAAAAAGCGCGCAGGACAAAAGCACGTAGACAAATGCGCGCAGTAACAAAAGCGCGCAGAACAAAAGCACGTAGACAAATGCGTGCAGTAAAAAAAGCGCGCAGAACAAAAGCACCTAGACAAATGCGCGCAGTAACAAAAGCGCGCAGGACAAAAGCACGTAGACAAATGCGTGCAGTAACATAAGCGCACAGCACAAAAGCACGTAGACAAATGCACGCAGTAACAAAAGCGCGCAGGACAAAAGCACGTAGACAAATGCGCGCAGACAAATGCGCGCAGTAACAAAAGCGCGCAGAACAAAAGCACGTAGACAAATGCGTGCAGTAAAAAAAGCGCGCAGGACAAAAGCACGTAGACAAATGCGCGCAGTAACAAAAGCGCGCAGAACAAAAGCACGTAGACAAATGCGTGCAGTAAAAAAGGCGCGCAGGACAAAAGCACGTAGACAAATGCGCGCAGTAACAAAAGCGCGCAGAACAAAAGCACGTAGACAAATGCGCGCAGTAAAAAAAGCGCGCAGGACAAAAGCACGTAGACAAATGCGCGCAGTAACAAAAGCGCGCAGAACAAAAGCACGTAGACAAATGCGTGCAGTAAAAAAAGCGCGCAGAACAAAAGCACGTAGACAAATGCGCGCAGTAACAAAAGCGCGCAGGACAAAAGCACGTAGACAAATGCGTGCAGTAACATAAGCGCACAGGACAAAAGCACGTAGACAAATGCACGCAGTAACAAAAGCGCGCAGGACAAAAGCACGTAGACAAATGCGCGCAAACAAATGCGCGCAGTAACAAAAGCGCGCAGAACAAAAGCACGTAGACAAATGCGTGCAGTAAAAAAAGCGCGCAGGACAAAAGCACGTAGACAAATGCGCGCAGTAACAAAAGCGCGCAGAACAAAAGCACGTAGACAAATGCGTGCAGTAAAAAAAGCGCGCAGGACAAAAGCACGTAGACAAATGCGCGCAGTAACAAAAGCGCGCAGGACAAAAGCACGTAGACAAATGCGCGCAGTAACAAAAGCGCGCACAACAAAAGCACGTAGACAAATGCGTGCAGTAAAAAAAGCGCGCAGGACAAAAGCACGTAGACAAATGCGTGCAGTAAAAAAAGCGCGCAGGACAAAAGCACGTAGACAAATGCGCGCAGTAACAAAAGCGCGCAGAACAAAAGCACGTAGACAAATGCGTGCAGTAAAAAAAGCGCGCAGGACAAAAGCACGTAGACAAATGCGCGCAGTAACAAAAGTGCGCAGAACAAAAGCACGTAGACAAATTGCCACAGACCAATGCACGCAACAGGAAAAAACATATTTATGTATGTATGTGTATGTATGCATGCGTATGTATGTATGCGTATGTATGTATGTATGCATATGTATATATGTATGTATGTACGTACGTATGATGCATATGTATGTACATACATAATACATACATGTATGATCGCGTGAAATTCCCTCCACTGGGTCAGCAGCACCGTGAGAACGCAACGTCCACAAACATACATAATACATACATACATACAAATGCATTCATACAAACATATGCATTAATACATATGCATACATGCATACATACATACATATGGGTTTTTTGCGCACATTTGTCTGCGCACATTTGTCCTGCAAGCTTTTGTTACGGCGCTGGTTTTGAGACTTTCTGTTGTCCTTCTTCTGATTCTGTGTCCAGCAAGTATTCGCTTTGTGAAGTGACGGTCTTGGAAGAAGGTTTCGTCAAGCAGAGGCGACTGCCAGATCAGCTGTCGAACTTGGCCGACAGATGCGCTCTCAACTCAAGGTAAGACACATGTATCAGAGGTCACGACGACGACAACAAGATGTCTCATTGCCACAGATGATGATGATGATGATGCAGCAGATTCAGATGCCACGCCATCATACGCACACACACGCGCACAACGCACATATACGGTACATAATAGCCTATACACACAAACATACGTACGCATGGACGCACAGAAGGAGAGGAACTGAGCTTCTGGATTTATTTGCCTGTTTGTTAACACATTTAACACAGGGCCTTAAGGCTGACTGACGCTATTTAAATAACCAGATGCATAGTTATATACTTACGTACGTTGTTGTACATACAATACATAGACATGCATACAGATATAAATGCACGTATATATATAATTATCTATATAAATAAAAATGTAACTGCGTTTACACGAATCTTAGGGACCAAGGATCTTGGAAAGTCCTCGACCGATTCTTTTCAAAATTGCAGCAAAACGTTCCGTTTCGATAGGCGAAGGTTTGCATAATGCTTTTTTGCTAAAATCTTTTACAACAAAAAAACAACTTTCACTATGAATTCGACCGATTTCGAGTTCAAAATGCGCTATACAAGTCTTGCGGAACCACCGTTTTCAAACGAGCCCGAATTGGGTCAAGGCATCCATAATTATTGACGGTTGGGTCAAGGCATGCATAATTATTGACGCCGTTTGACGGCTTCAATTTCAACTCGGAATCGGTTGAATCGAAGTGAAAGTATTTCTTCTCAAGATTTTAGCAAAAAAGAATTATGCAAACCCGCGCCTATTCGAACGGCAATTTTTAAATTTCACAGATCTACCGTTTTCAACACATAGCAACTTTGCAAATTCTACCGTTTTCAAAACATACGCCCGTTGATAAGTGTCTTCCGTTTTGTAGCGCATTTCAACACATTGGATTGCGGCCTAAAAAAAGCAAATTATCAAATTCTACCGTTTTCAACACATACCAACTTTGCAAATTCTACCGTTTTCAAAACATACGCCCGACCCTCCCTCCCTCCTTCCCTCCCTCTCTCCCTCTCTCCCTCTCTCACTCCCTCCCTCCATCCCTCCCTCCCTCCCTCCCACCCTCCCTTGAGGCCTTTTTATTCAAGCGTTTTAGGCCGCAATCCGCTACCGGGAAGGGACCTCCCTCCCTCCCTCCCTCCCTCCCTCCCTCTCTCCCTCCATCCCTCTCTCCCTCCCTCCATCCCTCCCTTCCTCCCTCCCTCCCTCCCTTCCTCCCTCCCTCCCTCCCTCCCTCCCTCCCTCCCTCCCTTCCTCCCTCCCTCCCTCCCTCCCTTCCTCCCTTACCCTCCCTCACCCTCCCTCCCTCCCTTCCTTCCTCCCTCCCCTCCCTCCCTCCCTCCCTCCCTCCCTCCCTCCCTCCCTCCCTCCCTCCCTCCCTCCCTCCCTCCCTCCCTCCCTCCCTCCCTCCCTCCCTCCCTCCCTCCCTCCCTCCCTCCTTCCCTTGAGGCCTTTTTATTCAAGCCTTTTAGACCGCAATCCGCTACCGGGAAGGGACCTCCCTCCCTCCCTCTCTCCCTCCCTCCCTCCCTCCCTCCCTCCCTCTCTCCCTCCCTCCCTTCCTCCCTCCCTCCCTCCCTCCCTCCCTCTCTCCCTCCCTCCCTCCTTCACTCCCTCTCTACCTCCCTCCCTCCCTCCCTTTCTCCCTCCCTCCCTCCCTCCTTCCCTCCCTCCTTCCCTCCCTCCCTCCATGCGCATGCGCCCGTCGATAAGCCTTGCCTTTCAATTCGTGCGCGTTTCAAACGGTGCTTCAATTGTGTTCCGTTTATGTAGCGCATTTCAACACATTTGATTGCGGCCTTTTTTACTGACGCGCTTTAGGGCGCTATCCGCGTCGCTGTCCGAGGAGGGGGAAGGGGAGGAGGGGCAGGGGGAAGGGGGGAGGGGAAGGAAGGGGGTGGGGGAGGGTGGAGGGGGAGGGAGGGAGGGAGGGGGTGGGGGAGGGGAGGACGGTCTTTTTCTGCCACAGCAACGCGTGGCCGGGTTCAGCTAGTATATACATATAATGACTGTGGATTTTAATGATTAGTTAATTGTTGAAAATTGTAATCAGTTAATTTTCTAAAATTCATTTCTTAAGCATTTCATGATGTCAAGCGGCCATTATTTCCAGACTAGAAAACATGTTGAACAATAATATTATGATGTGAAATTTTTGAGTGGATATAATTAAGCGATCACTTTTGCATCATTTGAGGTCAACTATGCTGATAGAAAAATATACAAGATGATAAATTGACAAATATCAATTGCTTTCGTTGCGATAAACAGAATTCAATTGAATGTTTTTTACAGAGAAAGAAGAATCTAAGCCAGTGATTACATTTCTGACGCTTTGCTTGAGCTTGATCAATCGATTAAATTTTTTATAATTAGTGCCGGCCATAATATAGCATCATCACCACCGTCATCATCATCCATCATCATCTATCATCATCATCCATCATCATCTATCATCATTATCATCATCACCACCGCCATCATCATCCATCATCTATCATCCATCATCATCATCACTACCTGTGACTGACGTCATCAATCAGTGACGTCGTTCATGGATCGTTAGAAACTGTGACGATTTCTTCTTCTTCTTCTTCTTCTTTCAGGTATTATTTGAAATGGAACGACCGAACGGATCCTTTGATTCCGGACGACATCATTGGAGATGTCCTTCGTGAATGTCAGACGCATTTCCTTCTTCTCGATTGTGCTGAGACGGCAGCGCAGTTGACAATCAAGGATTTCCAGATATTCCGTGACATCCATCCGACGGAGTACGTCGTCGATCTCTTCCGGTCTCCTTCCAACTATGGCACTCCGAATCTCACGAAATTCTCACAGGTTAGAAAAAATAATGCCACCGATGACGATGATACTCTTAAACATTGACTTTTTAAATTGTGAATAAGTTCATATTGATGACATGGTTTTATAATGAAATTTTGCATTTTACTAATTTTATTTGACTGGATTTCACTGGTCTATGTTGGGCATTTATTTAAATTTGTGTTTGTGATTTTTAAAAAATTGATTGATGATTAAAATGTTTTTGCAGAGGGAAGATGATATTTGAATTTAGGAAAGATGTTTTAGGAGAGGAAATATGATTAAAGATGTTTTAGGAGAGGAGAGATTATTAGAGATGTTTTAGGAGAGGAGAGATTATTAGAGATTTTTAGGAGAGGAAATATGATTAAAGATGTTTTAGGAGAGGAAATATGATTAAAGATGTTTTAGGAGAGGAGAGATTATTAGAGATGTTTTAGGAGAGGAAATATGATTAAAGATGTTTTAGGAGAGGAGAGATTATTAGAGATGTTTTAGGAGAGGAAATATGATTAAAGGTGTTTTAGGAGAGGAAAGATGATTAAAGATGTTTTAGGAGAGGAAAGATGATTAAAGATGTTTTAGGAGAGGAAATACGATTAAGAATATTTTAGGAGAGGAAAGATGATTAAAGATGTTTTAGGAGAGGAAATATGATTAAAGATGTTTTAGGAAAGGAGAGATTATTAGAGATGTTTTAGGAGAGGAGAGATTATTAGAGATGTTTTAGGAGAGGAAATATGATTAAAGATGTTTTAGGAGAGGAAATATGATTAAAGATGTTTTAGGAGAGGAAAGATGATTAAAGATGTTTTAGGAGAGAAAATATGATTAAAGATGTTTTAGGAAAGGAGAGATTATTAGAGATGTTTTAGGAGAGGAGAGATTATTAGAGATGTTTTAGGAGAGGAAATATGATTAAAGATGTTTTAGGAGAGGAAATATGATTAAAGATGTTTTAGGAGAGGAAAGATGATTAAAGGTGTTTTAGGAGAGGAGAGATTATTAGAGATGTTTTAGGAGAGGAAATATGATTAAGAATATTTTAGGAGAGGAGAGATTATTAGAGATGTTTTAGGAGAGGAGAGATTATTAGAGATGTTTTAGGAGAGGAAATATGATTAAAGATGTTTTAGGAGAGGAAATATTATTAGAGATGTTTTAGGAGAGGAAAGATGATTAAAGGTGTTTTAGGAGAGGAGAGATGATTAAAGATGTTTTAGGAGAAGAGAGATTATTAGAGATGTTTTAGGAGAGGAAAGATGATTAAAGATGTTTTAGGAGAGGAAATATTATTAGAAATGTTTTAGGAGAGGAAAGATGATTAAAGGTGTTTTAGGAGAGGAGAGATGATTAAAGATGTTTTAGGAGAGGAGAGATTATTAGAGATGTTTTAGGAGAGGAAATATGATTAAAGATGTTTTAGGAGAAGAGAGATTATTAGAGATGTTTTAGGAGAGGAAAGATGATTAAAGGTGTTTTAGGAGAGGAAATATGATTAAGAATATTTTAGGAGAGGAAATATGATTAAGAATATTTTAGGAGAGGAGAGATTATTAGAGATGTTTTAGGAGAGGAAATATGATTAACACGTTGCCCGCCCAGTAGGGTGCATCAAACGCCCCATAATTGTTAAAAAACTTTCAAAAGTTTTTGTCCCTAATTCACTTCTTTTCCTATTACTAAAAAAGTATGTTTCCCAAAATTTGAGAATTTTCTGACATATTCTAGGTATCCCACCCAGCAACTGAAGTTTTACATTGGCGAACACACTGAACAGATTATGCATTATTATGCTGCAGCAAGACTTTAAAGATATTTCCAATAGTTCTTAACCTTATCTGTGCTGTATTAGCCAAGAGCCATCTTCAAAAGTATTGCAAAGATTCTTAGAAGTGAACATATTTATTATTTCTATTGTAAAAACATTTATGTTGCGATGCTATTACATGACACATGTCAAGCGGATATTGTCATTCGGAAGTTGGCTTGCGTTTGCGCGGATTGGATTGTCTCTGCCGGTCTTGTTCCACAACTTGAAGCACATCTTGAAAATGCTGTTCAGTCTTTGATGCTGACAGAAAATCCGAGCTGAGCTTCACACCTCTCTCAGCACAGTCATTGATTACGTTCAATGCTTCAATGTTTGTCATAGCAGTTTGATAGTCATTGCGGCTACACCAGTCGGACAGATCTTCGTTGAGGAACTGAGTGTCAACTTGTAGTATTTCAAACATATACCACGAGTCAGTCCCTGCAAGATCGGCAAGAGTTGTTGTAGCTGTTATTACATCTGGAAATTTAGGTTTCCCAAAGCCCGATCCAAATCTGTTCTGCGGCAATTGAAGGCGTTCTTTTGGCTTAACTGAAAGCAGGCGATTAGCAAGGGCACGTCGTTCAGTGTCTGGAACATTATTACTAAACAGTGCAAGTGGCACCATTTCTGCCGTTAAATACCACAAATGTCGTTTGAAGGCACGAACAGCACTCGCGGAGACCTGTGCATTAGGGTGGAGTGAAAAAACCAAAAATTGGAATTCCGAAAAGTAATGGCAACCAAAAGTTGCCCAATGACATGGGGTCAAAAAATGGGTAAAAGTTTTTAAAAATATTAATGTCTTCAGCCCCCATAAGTGGGCCAAAGTTCCGAAAAATTGCATTTTTTAAAGAAAATTGCCGGTTTTATCATGAAATATTCTTAGTGCAAAATAACTAATTGCTATTCAATACACCGTTGGAAAGAGCTCTTAAAACTGAACAAAATGGTGTCTTCATTTACAGAATAGTCCCATATTTGTAGAAGATATTAATTTTTTAACCATACCCCCTCTTCGCGACATGTCACGAAACCTAAAACAGTAAAACACTAATAACTTTTTTATCCTTTGAGGTATTTCAATGCGTAATATGTCATTCGATTCTGTTTAGGACCCTCTTTCTAATGGTGTATTGTAAGGTGAGATTGCATATTGTTTGTCTGATATTATTGGGATGGTATCTAATATGCACCTTGACTGAAAGCACTTCCAAAGACTTTCATGGAAATCGTATTGCCGTCACAGTAGGGCAAAGTCACAAATGTCAGAATTTGTCTCATATACTGGCATGCATCATTGACCATCAGCAAGTAATCATGCTCTTTTAAAATTTATCCGATCCACTGTGTCTTAGAGGGACAGTAGTGCGTTACAGTCCTATAGTTAATTTTGATTTCAAATATCAGTTTCAGTTCTCGCGATCTTAATGGCGTCCGGACAGACTCATCTCTGTTGTCTGCACCTCAGCTACGGCTGCAATAGCTTCATTCAGACTTTTAAGACACCTTTCAAAAATACTCTAACCTGGACATTAAAACTGTCAAACTATCGAGCCTGACCGGTAACATGAAATTGGAGCTGTTCTGTCCTTTGGCTGTGTTGGAACAGATTGTTGGAACAGCAACCCTCCAGGTATGAAAGTCAATTAATTCTACATTGTCTGTTGAGTTAAGATTCTGAGGCAGAACATGGAAGCACTGCACAGACAACTTTCTATCTTGTTTTCAGCTATTGACATTCTCCTCAGACCAAGTTCTTTCATAGGAGTAGCCTATACACCGTATTGGGATGATATCTATTATGCACCCTGAGGTCCCTGACTGAAAGCACTTGCAAAGACAGACTCATCTCCGTTGTCTGCACCTCAGTCACTCTAAGACACAGTGGTTATAAACAATTTTAAGCGAACATGATTGTTTGCTGATAATCAATTATGCATGCCAGTATGTGAGACTGTCTGGCATTTTGTGACATTACCCTACTGCGACGGCAATACGACTTCCTTGAAAGTTTTTGGCATTGCTTTCAGTGAGGGTGCATATTAGATGCCACCCCAATAGCCTGTACGCGGTATATTAGGCTAATAGAGTGACTGTAGTATTTGGAAGTGCTTTCAGTCAGGGTGCATAATAGATACCATCCCAACAATATCAGACAAACAATATGCAATCTCACCTTACAATACACCAATAGAAAGAGGGTCCTAAACAGAATCGAATGACATATTACGCATTGAAATATCTCAAAGGATAAAAAAGTTATTAGTGTTTTACTGTTTTAGGTTTCGCGACATGTCGCGAAGAGGGGGTATGGTAAAAAAATTAATATCTTCTACAAATATGGGACTATTCTGTAAATGAATGCACCATTTTGTTCAGTTTTAAGAGCTCTTTCCAACGGTGTATTGAATGGCAGTTAGTTATTTTGCACTAAGAATATTTCATGATAAAACCGGCAATTTTCTTAAAAAAATGCAATTTTTTGGAACTTTGGCCCACTTATGGGGGCTGAAGACATTAATATTTTTAAAAACCTTTTACACATTTTTTGACCCCATGTCATTGGGCAACTTTTGGTTGCCATTACTTTTCGGAATTCCAATTTTCGGTTTTTTCACTCCACCCTACTGTGCATTCAGCAAGTCATATTGCAAGAATGATTTGTATAGCTTCAAGTCATGCCATGGCGCATCAGTCACCGAACTACAAGTCATCCACCAAGAGCTGTAAACCAGGGTCACAAAATTCACGAAGTCTCTCACTTTTGTGACTTGACGCTCTGTTGTTATTGTGTTGCGTGGAAGCTTTGCAATCTGTTGCTCGAAAAGACATATCTTGATTGAATAAATCAATTTGGCCATCCATCTGGCCTTGTGGAGTGCTCCAGGTCGCTTGAATGTGACTTTATCTTCTTCTACTTCTCCATCAAGAAACAAGAGGCAGAGATCTGCAAATTCTTTATAGTCATCTCTGCGAAAGGACAACTGCGAACTATAAATCTGTCGAAATTGTTCTCTGCAAATGTCAATGAATGGTTTCGCATTCTCACTGAATACATTACCATCAAAGCGTGATAGTCTTTCTGTTGCTGACCGATGTGTCTTGAGGAGCTCGAAGTTCTTACGAAGCCTTGTGAATAATATCACCTCGGGTGATTTTGAAGTCTCAATTTGAAGATCTTCAAACACGTGTGTAAGAATTACTTCGCCAACGTGATGTCGACATCCCGACCAGAGAAGAGCTCGACCTAACCGCATCTGAATTGTAACACAAGCAGCTGTAACGTGTCCTGTATTTGATCCGGTGGTGTCAAATGCCATGTTGACAATGGAGTCACTACATTGCCATGAGCGCAGGAGATCAATGGTCAGATCAGCAATGATGTCCCCCGTTTTTCTCTGTGATCCCATTGCATAAGATGGCACACCGAGGAACTTCAGCTCTTTTGCATTCCCAACAACAATTGCAAGGCGCTCCTCCTTAATATTCTTATTTGACAGCAATGGCATTTGTTTGGAGTCCCAATGCAGTGTTAAAAGTTGTGGAGCAACCCATTGCTCTTTGCAAGCCGAAGCTATATTCTGTCCAACTTGACGTCTGGCTTTGTCAGTCGTTGCGTATGATGTAGAGACTTTTGTCACATCTCCTCCAGCCTCAGATTTGAGTGCTTCAGTATAGGCTGATTGTTGTGTTGGAGTCATTTTTAGACGTGTAGCTAAGGCAACAAGTTTGGGTCGCTGTATGATATCATGAGGGATGAATGCAGCAGTTCCAGTGCGAGTTCTTCGGTAGTGACTTCTCTGATTAGCGGCTGAAGAAGAATTGTACGAAAAATGTTCCAATTCAGATTCACTGTCAGCTTCGTCACTGTCAATTAAATCTACAACTGCCGTGACACTTTTCAGTTCATTCGTTACTTTCTCACGCCGCATTGCCTCCAGCTGTAAGCGCTTCTGACGCCGTCTAAGTTTTGAAGCTAACACTTTGTCATATGAACCAAATGTTGCCGCTCGATCGCCTTTCATCGACTGTAAGAATGACAAGTCTTCTGTATTTCTTATCAATTGCTCAACGTTTTGCGGCCAGAGTTGAAATGTCTTCACTAATTTATCCTCCATCTTCAGACCATTCTGGTTGTAGCTGCCGTTGACCTACGTTTTAACGGTATCGCTCTAATTTTGTCATTTTCATCAAGCAGCTTTATCATCTTTTCGCATGCCTTACGATCGCTGATCATGGGAATGTTTCCTTTCTCATAGAACACTTTTATTTTTGCCAGGACAATCTTGGCGGATTCCCATCTAGTACGGTTTTCGCATGTACTGCCATCACTAAGATGATACCTGATGCAACGCAACACTTGCTGACTTGTTGGAAGATGCGCACCTGTTATTTCCGAGTCTTCTACAGTAATCTTGTTTCCGAGACCAAATATGAGCGATGACTGCCTAGTTCTCTTCATACCTGTAAAAATGTAGTTGATTAACCCGTTGGAGGTGAGGTGGGGTGTGACAAACCCCAGATGTATTCTAGTTTATTTTTTTGTGGAAAACGTCAAACCACCTTGGATTATTTTTTTTTACTTTTGTGAATATGAAATACGGACAGTACACTTTACCAAAATTTCAGGAATTTTGAACGAACGTTTTTAAAAAAACTTTGATGTATATTTGAAGGAAATTGCGATGTTTCGTAAACAAACCGAACTTACACGGGCAAAGCACACAATGGATGGGTTGACCTTCTGGCCATCTAATAAGGATTGAAAACAGATATTTGTTCGTGATAATCGCCTGTTTAGTTGACAATTGATCATAGAAGAATAGTTTAATTCAAATTAATGTTTTCCATTTAATATCGCGACTTGAAAATAAAAATATTTGTTGGGGTGTGTCAGACCCCACCTCACCTCTAACGTTACAATGCGTCACCTCACCTCCAACGGGTTAAAGGCCTACAGAGTCCGACGCACGTGTTGATACTGCTTGTTGATCTTCAACAATCGCAACTGATTCATTAACATCATCAACAATTTAACATCCATGATTTTGATTGATCAGCATCTTAGGTAGGCCTACTATATTCCAGAAAAATATAATACAAATATAGAAAAAGCTAACACTTTGTCATTATTAAACCAAATGTGGCCGCTTGCCGCTAGCACTTTGCCGCCAAAACAAATCTTCTATTTTGAAACATAGAATAGCTAACTTCATATATCATAGAAAACACAGAACACTTAAAACATAAAACATGTAGTAACTATGATATATTTCTTACCAGCCTAAACAAGTCCTGTTAAAACGCCATACAATCCGACAAATTCAATAAGTAGCCTAATGTATGTCGAATGATAATTATGTACATTTAAAAAAATGGAGGTGGGATACCTAAACAATAATTAATTTTTTTGCTTTTTTATCAGGGATATATTGGAGGTAAAAGGAACATTTTAAGCCTAGGGACAATGCATTTTGATAACCTTGGGGCGTTTGATGCACCCTACCGCCCAGTACGAGTTATCTTGTACCAAGTCCAGTCAATTAGCTTGGCGTGTAGGCGGTCAACGTGCTAAAGATGTTTTAGAAGAGGAAAGATGATTAAGAATATTTCAGGAGAGGAAATATGATTAAGAATATTTCAGGAGAGGAAAGATGATTAAGAATATTTCAGGAGAGGAAATATGATTAATAATATTTTAGGAGAGGACAGATGATTAGAGATGTTTTGAGGAGAGGAAATATGATTAATAATATTTTAGGAGAGGACAGATGATTAGAGATGTTTTGAGGAGAGGAAATATGATTAATAATATTTTAGGAGAGGACAGATGATTAGAGATGTTTTGAGGAGAGGACAGATGATTAGAGATGTTTTGAGGAGAGGACAGATAGTTAGAGATGTTTTGAGGAGAGGACAGATGGTTAGAGATGTTTTGAGGAGAGGACAGATGATTAGAGATGTTTTGAGGAGAGGACAGATGGTTAGAGATGTTTTGAGGAGAGGACAGATGATTAGAGATGTTTTGAGGAGAGGACAGATGATTAGAGATGTTTTGAGGAGAGGACAGATGATTAGAGATGTTTTGAGGAGAGGACAGATGATTAGAGATGTTTTGAGGAGAGGACAGATGATTAGAGATGTTTTGAGGAGAGGACAGATGATTAGAGATGTTTTGAGGAGAGGACAGATGGTTAGAGATGTTTTGAGGAGAGGACAGATGGTTAGAGATGTTTTGAGGAGAGGACAGATGATTAGAGATGTTTTGAGGAGAGGACAGATGGTTAGAGATGTTTTGAGGAGAGGACAGATGGTTAGAGATGTTTTGAGGAGAGGACAGATGATTAGAGATGTTTTGAGGAGAGGACAGATGATTAGAGATGTTTTGAGGAGAGGACAGATGATTAGAGATGTTTTGAGGAGAGGACAGATGATTAGAGATGTTTTGAGGAGAGGACAGATGGTTAGAGATGTTTTGAGGAGAGGACAGATGATTAGAGATGTTTTGAGGAGAGGACAGATGATTAGAGATGTTTTGAGGAGAGGACAGATGGTTAGAGATGTTTTGAGAAGAGGACAGATGGTTAGAGATGATTAGAGATGTTTTTGGAGTTGATTGATGATTAAATGTGTTTTATGAGTGAAGTTTTTGCTTTGCGTTCTCGATATTTGATTGTCAATCAATCAATCAATCAATCAGTCAATCAATCAATCAGTCTTCTTTGCTGACCACCACCACCACAGAGTAATACAATCTCACAGAACTTTACACATTCGTATGCAGGTTGTGAATAGGTAAACCCAAAGGAACCTTTGGTTCCTCGAAGCAGGGTTCCCTATTTACATAAGTAATTTAGCAGTTATTATACATTGATGGTCACCATTATGTGTTTATACTCAATATTATAAAATGTCAACAGGTGATTTTTATTAGGAGTTCCTCGAAAGATGGGTAGCCTAAAAGAGCACTAAACACAAACAATCATAGACAATTCATGCAGTGTATAAACTGTATACTGTGTATATATATATATGTATAATTGTATAATTGTATATATATATATATATATATATATATATATATATATTAATGCATGTACAAGTGTATTATGCAAGCAACAATAAGATAACTCAAACAAGTGCAGCCAAGAGGTAACATTTGAATTTCCGTTTTAATTGATGAACAGTGATGTTGTTTAAGGTCATTAGGCAGTGAGTTCCAGAGTAGTGGACCATATTCGTATGCTGTGTTGCCTAACAGTGGTGTGCACCCTTCGCTGATGGTAGTTCATGGCTGGACGCGTGTAATGGTCATGCACATCTGAATTTTTACAAAAAACCAGTAGTCAAAATTAGTAGGTATTTGATGCACTTGAAGTTTATGCATAAATAAGCCTACTTGAAATTTATTTATGTACTCGAAAGGTAATATTTTTAGGTTGTGGAGTAGAGATATAGTGTGAGCTCTACAAGTTGGTTTTGTTCTTCTGTCTGATTTCAGTTGTCCAATTCTGAAATGTTTTGGGTTGCGACTCAGATCTGCAGCGAAACAAACCTCAACCGACGAACGAAGACAATGAAGCACTTCATCCAGATAGCAAGTCAGTTCTTCTTCATCCTCAATCATCGTTTCACACATTTCGCATTCTCTTCATTCTCACATCTTCGTCTTCTCTCCTTCTCACGTCTTCTTCCTCTTCCTCTTCTCACTTATTCCTAGACACATCTGTTCATTCAAGTACCCAAAACCTATCCTAAGTTCGGATTTCTTTCTTGTGGATGTCATCGTGTGATCTGTTCACTGCGTTGGTTTGCAGAGCATTGCCAGGAGTGCAAGAACTTCAATTCGCTCTTTGCAATTATCAGTGGACTTGGCCATGGATCAGTGCAGAGACTGAAGCAGACATGGGATAAACTGCCGTCGAAATACCTTCGACTCTTTGAGGTAAGAGACGCAGTTTAGATTTGAAGCGAAACAATCGATGACGACATGAAGAGATGTCGTCGTCGTCGTCGTCGTCGTCGTCGTCCATCCTTGCAGGAGAGACAATGACGCATCAATTCACGCTCTGACAACTCGTATTTAATTGAAACTGCTCAAGTTTTAAACTAGTCTTGTTTATCTTTTGTTATATGTTTTAGCTGTGACTAAAATCTATTCCTTTTCTAAATTCTATTTCTCACATGGCTTACAAAGTATCGCTCTTTGTAGTGTACTGCGCTTTTCATACCCCAACAGAGGCTGCTCGTTTACTTACTCATTAAATTTGAACTTTTGTCACTGGCCACAGGTTGGCTGTGTCTGGCAGAAGAGGAAGAGGAGAAATGGGAGATGGATGGAATGGGTATGGGGAATTGGGGATGGAATGGGTATGGGGGATGGAATGGGTATGGGGGATGGAATGGGTATGGGGGATGGTATGGGGATGGAATGGGTATGGGGGATGGAATGGGTATGGGGATGGAATGGGTATGGGGATGGAATGGGTATGGTGGATGGAATGGGTATGGGGATGGAATGGGTATGGGGATGGATGGAATGTGGTTGTGATGCTTAGATGTGTTGACATTGTGTTGTTGTCTGTGTTGACAGGATCTGCAGAAACTGATGGATCCATCTCGTAACATGTCACGCTATCGTAACCTCATCAACTCTGAAACTTCTCATCCACCTCTCGTAAGTCACCATTTGACATCGTTCAGCAGCAGCAGCAGCAGCAGCTCCTTACCTGTACAAAGGCGTTTCACCTGTCTATAGATTATCTAGTCTAAGTCAATGTTTACTTCTTCTTCTTTCCCTTCAGGCTAGTATTATTCCCTCTGGCGAGGGGTCAGCCACTCGGATCCTACTCCTCCACTTGTCTCTGTTTCCAGTGTCTTCTTTCTTAATTTTGACCAGCTTCAGGTCCTGTTGTATCACATCCTCCCATCTTTTCTTCTGTCGTCCCCGACTGCGTCGACCATATACCTCCGCTTGCATGATTCTTTTGACACAGCTATCGTCTTCAATGTTTACTGTTTAGTCTAAACCGCTGCTATACACCGTGGTTCAAAAAAAGGAAGCCAAATTGTTTTGCATATATCTCTAACACCTGATGACATATCAAGCTAAAATTTTCCAAATATTTAGAGAAGTGAACCAAGAATATGATTCCAAAAGTTCATGAAATAAAGTTGAACGGATAAAAAGATATGAATATTTAAACTTCATATACCGAAATTGCAGTTTACAAGCAATTTTCTGTCAGATTCGATAAAATGTTTCCTTATTATCTCCAATGCCTGATGATTAATCATTCTAAAATTTTCCAAATATGTAGACAATTGAGCTAACAATATGACCCCAACAGTACGGTTTGATAATTTAATTAAATAAGATGCTCAAAATGTCCTCCTCCTGCTTGCACGCAAGCCTGGAGTCGCTGGCGCCATTGCAATGGCAACAGCAACGTCGATTATCCTTTGGTCCATGCCATCCCACACTTCCAACAGGCGTTGCTTCAGATCGTTTATATCATGGATTGTTGTCTGGTAGGCTCGGTCTTGCATCACGTTTCACATTTGTATAGTCGACAGGATTCAAATGTGGGCTGTTCGGAGGTCATAATGTGGGAGAAATTAAGCCTGGCGTCTATCGTGTCAGCATTTCGATGGTTTCTTTGGTTCTGTGGGTTGGCGCTGTTCTGTTGAAAAACAAAGCTGTCTTCTGGGACTAGATTTCTGATTACAGATAGAAGATGTTGTGAAGACTAAATGGGAACGGCCAAGCGTCGAAACCGCAACGAACGCCATAACAGACTTGCTGAAAACTGAAATTTCGGGTGATGAAGTTGAAATATCCATATCTTTTTATCCCTTCAAAAATATGACATGATATTTTGGAATCCTATTCTTGGTTCAATTCCCTAAGTATTGGTAAAAGGTTTTTATGATTACTCATCAGACATCAGAGATGCAAGAAAAACAGTTTGGCTTACTTTTTATTGCATCTGACAGAAAAATTGCTTGTAAACTGCAATTTCGGTATATGAAGTTTAAATATTCATATCTTTTTATCCGTTCAACTTTATCTCATGAAATTTTGGAATCATATTCTTGGTCCACTTCTCTAAATATTTGGAAAATTGTAGCTTGATATGTCATCAGGTATTAGAGATATGCGCAAAACAATTTGGCTTACTTTTTTTTGAACCACGGTGTATATTGAAGCACAAAATAAGCATTAATTACTCACCCCAACCCTAGTGGTAATAGTTCACTCTTACCCTAGTCATAATGGGTCACCCTAACCCTAGTGGTAATAGTTCACTCTTACCCTAGTCGTAATGGGTCACCCTAACCCTAGTGGTAATAGTTCACTCTTACCCTAGTCGTAATGGGTCACCCTAACCCTAGTGGTAATAGTTCACTCTTACCCTAGTCATAATGGGTCACCCTAACCCTAGTGGTAATAGTTCACTCTTACCCTAGTCATAATGGGTCACCCTAACCCTAGTGGTAATAGTTCACTCTTACCCTAGTCGTAATGGGTCACCCTAACCCTAGTGGTAATAGTTCACTCTTACCCTAGTCGTAATGGGTCACCCTAACCTTAGTGGTAATAGTTCACTCTTACCCTAGTCATAATGGGTCACACTAACCCTAGTGGTAATAGTTCACTCTTACCCTAGTCATAATGGGTCACCCTAACCCTAGTTGTAATGGATCACCATAACCCTAGTCGTAAAGGGTCACCCTAACCCTAGTGGTAATAGTTCACTCTTACCCTAGTCATAATGGGTCACACTAACCCTAGTGGTAATAGTTCACTCTTACCCTAGTCATAATGGGTCACCCTAACCCTAGTGGTAATAGTTCACTCTTACTCTAGTCATAATGGGTCACCTTAACCCTAGTGGTAATAGTTCACTCTTACCCTAGTCATAATGGGTCACCCTAACCCTAGTGGTAATAGTTCACTCTTACCCTATAGTCATAATGGGTCACCCTAACTCTAGTGGTAATAGTTCACTCTTACCCTAGTCGTAATGGGTCACCCTAACCCTAGTGGTAATAGTTCACTCTTATCCTAGTCGTAATGGGTCACCCTAACCCTAGTGGTAATAGTTCACTCTTACCCTAGTCATAATGGGTCACACTAACCCTAGTGGTAATAGTTCACTCTTACCCTAGTCATAATGGGTCACCCTAACCCTAGTGGTAATAGTTCACTCTTACCTTAGTCATAATGGGTCACCCTAACCCTAGTGGTAATAGTTCACTCTTACCCTAGTCATAATGGGTCACCCTAACCCTAGTGGTAATAGTTCACTCTTACCCTAGTCATAATGGGTCACCCTAACCCTAGTTGTAATGGATCACCATAACCCTAGTCGTAAAGGGTCATGGAGAAACCAGACATCAATAGGTAAGTTAGTTGAAAAAGTAAGCATTTTGCAGAAGATTGTTTTGAAGATTGTTTTGAAGATTATTTTGAAGATTGTTTTGAAGATTGTTTCAAAGATTGTTTTGAAGATTGTTTTGAAGATTATTTTGAAGATTGTTTTGAAGATTGTTTCAAAGATTGTTTTTTGAAGATTGTTTTGAAGATTGTTTCAAAGATTGTTTTTTGAAGATTGTTTTGAAGATTGTTTCAAAGATTGTTTTGAAGATTGTTTTGAAGATTGTTTTGAAGATTGTTTTGAAGATTGTTTCAAAGATTGTTTTGAAGATTGTTTTGAAGATTGTTTTGAAGATTAGAGACTGAGCCAAGTTCAGCTGCTATAGTAACAGCTGAATCTTTTTGTTGAGTGTGTTGGGTGGTGATGATGATGGTGATGGGGTTAGCAAATTGAGTTGTTTCCTCTTAGAATAAAGCTCCTCGTCTTTTTGGTTTTTCTATTCATCTTGTTGCCTTGCATTAGACGGTTGTCTGTTGCCTTGCAGTAGATGGTTGTCTGTTGCCTTGCAGTAGACGGTTGTCTGTTGCCTTGCAGTAGACGGTTGTCTGTTGCCTTGCAGTAGACGGTTGTCTGTTGCCTTGCAGTAGATGGTTGTCTGTTGCCTTGCAGTAGATGGTTGTCTGTTGCCTTGGAATAGATGGTTGTCTGTTGCCTTGCAGTAGACGGTTGTCTGTTGCCTTGCAGTAGACGGTTGTCTGTTGCCTTGCAGTAGATGGTTGTCTGTTGCCTTGCAGTAGATGGTTGTCTGTTGCCTTGGAATAGATGGTTGTCTGTTGCCTTGCAGTAGACGGTTGTCTGTTGCCTTGCAGTAGACGGTTGTCTGTTGCCTTGCAGTAGATGGTTGTCTGTTGCCTTGCAGTAGACGGTTGTCTGTTGCCTTGCAGTAGACGGTTGTCTGTTGCCTTGCAGTAGACGGTTGTCTGTTGCCTTGCAGTAGATGGTTGTCTGTTGTTTTTAATTAGATGGTTGTCTGTTGCCTTGCAGTAGATGGTTGTCTGTTGCCTTGCAGTAGACGGTTGTCTGTTGCCTTGCAGTAGACGGTTGTCTGTTGCCTTGCAGTAGACGGTTGTCTGTTGCCTTGGAATAGATGGTTGTCTGTTGCCTTGCAGTAGACGGTTGTCTGTTGCCTTGCAGTAGACGGTTGTCTGTTGCCTTGCAGTAGATGGTTGTCTGTTGCCTTGCAGTAGATGGTTGTCTGTTGCCTTGCAGTAGACAGTTGTCTGTTGCCTTGCAGTAGACAGTTGTCTGTTGCCTTGCAGTAGACGGTTGTCTGTTGCCTTGCAGTAGATGGTTGTCTTTTGCGTTGACAACCTTTTCTGCTCTTCGCTTCTAGATTCCATTTTTTCCGCTTGTGAAGAAAGATCTGACGTTCATCCATCTAGGAAATGATTCGATCGTCGATGGTCTCGTTAATTTCGAGAAGCTGCGAATGATTGCAAAGGAAGTGCGACACATCTGCAGCATGGCACCACCCTACTCGGTCAGTTGCCCCCACCCCCTCTGATTGTGTAAATGGGAGGTTGGGAAGATGGAAGCAAGGAATGAAGTGGGGGGGGGAGAGGCGGACAGGGAGACAGAGGGTGTGCTTGTATCTGGTTCTGTTTGCAGCCTACTTGGTAATAATTGTCTTTATTTACTATTTTAAACTGACATGAACGAAGTTTGACTTCATGCGATGGTTTGAACGGATGATCACAGTTTATTTTAGAAGTCGGATTTAACTGTTTGGCAGCCATGCACGGCGCTCATAACGACTGCATATGATGTTAGGATTAAGGACACGTCATCTACAGTGAACCCTTCGCAATCATTCGCAGCTTAGACTCGAAATCAATTTAGATCCTGTGGATCGACGATGAATGCGCACTGCACAGGGAGGATGTGAACAGGACGTCAGGAACTGAACCAAAGTATCATGGCAGAAGTGGAGAGAGTTATCAGGAGTGCTGTGCGATGTTAAAATGCAGACTCACCTTAAGGGAAAAATCTACAAAACAATGATAAGGCCGGTAATGCTATATGGTCCAGATGCCTGGGCGTTAACGAAAAGGGAAGAGGGACTGCTGGAAAGAACAGAGATGAGAATGCTGCTATGGATGCTTGGGATGTCATTGAAAGAAGAAAAGAAGTGAAGTGACGACATCATGCAGGAAGAAGCTCTGTGTGGCGTGCATCACTGACAAGGCACGAGAGACCAGTGGAAGAGAAGGATCCAAGTGGGTGACCAGAAGGAATAAAAAAGGGAAAGAAGAAGAAGAATATACTTACTGTGAAAATGATAATTGTGAGGTTAATCCAGTTGATGATTTCTGCCATTTGTCTATTTATGTCTGTCTGTCTCTGTGTCTGTCTGTGTGTTTGCTTGTCTGTGTCTGTGTGTGTGTCTGTCTGTGTGTATTGGCTTATGGCTGTGTCTTGATCATGGTCCTTGTGTTGTCGTCGCAGGATGTGAACATTAGCATCAATGCATCGGCTGCGGCTCTGATGCGGAAGAAGCTGAGTGGCACAATGCAGACGAATCCTCGGAGGATCTACGAGGAGACGCAGATGGTGAGGCGCGTGAGGGCGTACCTCGCCACCTACAAGACCATCGAGGATGAAGCCGTCCTCGCTGATATGTCCAACCAATGCGAACCATCAGGTCAGGCGTTGTTCCTCCCCCAGCCCCACCCTTGCCCCTCCCCCCCACGCCCCCTTCCCCTCGTGCTAGACGCTTATGCAATGGAAACGCTATACGAGAAGATCATCACTAAAAAATTCTACCACATGTCACATATCCTGTCCTTAAGTCACTACACTCGATTAAATTAGCTCAACAAATCGAGTATTACTCTCACACTCACTTTACAACACACACACTTCAAATGTCTCAATCCAGCGATTCATAATTATCCAACCAATTCTTTCGACACTGCTCTCCTATTCCACCCTTTTCTCCATCCGTTCGACTCCTCATAAATAACATTTGCATTCACAATCGTTTCTATGCATGCTGACTTTGGAAGATGGTTAGCTATGATGTTGTTTATAATACACCATGGTTCAAAAAAAATTAAGCCAAATTGTTTTTCATATATCTCTAAAGCCTGATAACATATCACGCTAAAAATTTTCAAATATTTAGAGAAGTGGGCCAAGAATATGATTCCAAAATTTCGTTAGATAATGTTGAACGGATAAAAAGATATGAATATTTAAACTTCATATGCCGAAATTTCAGTTTACAAGCAATTTTCTGTCAGATTCAATAAAATGTTTCCTTATTATCTCCAATGCCTGATGATTAATCTTTCTAAAATTTTCCAGATATGTAGAGAATTGAACTAACGATATGACCCCAACAGTATGGTTTGATTATTTAATTAAATAAGATGCTCAAAATGTCCTCCTCCTGCTTGCACGCAAGCCTGGAGGCGCTGGCGCCATTGCAATGGCAACAGCAACGTCGATTAATTATCCTCTGGGCCAGGCCATCCAGCACTTCCAACAAGCGTTGCTTCAGATCTTTTATATCATGAATTGTTGTCTGGTAGACTCGGTCTTGCATCACGCTCCACATTTTATAGTCGACAGGATTAAAATCTGGGATGTTCGGAGGCCATAATGTGGGAGAAATGAAGTCTGGCGTCTCTCTTGTCAGCATTTCGATGGTTTCCTTGGTTCTGAGGGCTGGAGCTGTTCTGTTGAAAACAAAGCTGTCTTCTGGGACTAGATTTCTGATTACAGATAGAAGATGTTGTGACAGCAGAGCATCGCCATAATATACTCTATTAAGTTTTACTCCAGGATGGGAACGGCCAAGAGTCGAAACCGCAACGGACGCCATAACAGACTTGCTGAAAATTTCGGGCGATGAAGTTGAAATATTTATATCTCTTTATCCCCTCAAATTTATGACATGATATTTTGGAATCCTATTCTTGGTTCAATTCCCTAAATATTTGTAAAAGGTTTTTATGATTACTCATCAGACATCAGAGATGTCAGAAAAACAGTTCTACTTACTTTTTATTGAATCTGACAGAAAAATTGCTTGTAAACTGAAATTTCGCTATATGAAGTTTAAATATTCATATCTTTTTATCCGTTCAACTTTATCTCATGAAATTTTGGAATCATATTCTTGGTCCACTTCTCTAAATATTTGGAAAATTGTAGCTTGATATGTCATCAGGTATTAGAGATATATGCAAAACAATTTGGCTTACTTTTTTTGAACCACGGTGCAGTTTACTTATGTTGTGAGCAGCTGTGGTCGTCTCATGGGAAAGGTTGCAGTTTGCACTTGAAAATGAAAATCTCTTTTTTTCAGTTGCCTTGGGATTTCTTGCCAGGAAGCAGGAATCAGGAGGCTGCAACAACAGCAACAGCAACCACCCTATCACCCTCACAAAACAGACGACGACGGCGGCCATTAGTCTCGGACCGAAGTTCGGTAATTGTTGTCTTTAAGTTATCACAAGTTATCACTTTCGTCTTTTCATCAGCATGACCTTCACCTTAGAGAGAGGAATCAATAGAATCGTGACATTGGGATTGGGAGCACATCCAGTTCTCACTCTGACTGTGGTGGTCAGGTATTTTAGGAGACTCAGAGAAAATCATGAAGTGGATCTAGTTATCGACACCACTTATACGTTGATAGCATCACGGCAATGGATACTTGTGCTGTGCACTAAGATTGTCTGGATTATTATTCATTCTATAGTTGCAGACGTTTCTACAAAATGTGCTTTGTGTGTTTTTGACTTTCATCATCATTTGATTTGTGTGTTTTTCACATTCATTATCATTTGATTGTGTGTTTTTCACATTCATTATCATTTGATTTGTGTGTTTTTCACACTCATTATCATTTGATTTTTGTGTTTTTTACATTCATTATCATTTGTTTTGTGCTGCTGCCGTGATAGTCGCGCATCAGTTCAATGCATCTGAATAACTATACTTACCTTCAGATATCTGAAATATCAAAAAAAGTCTCTAGGAGCATTGGAATAATAAGACGTATAGCATATTTGCTTCCGCCCTATATATTAAAAAACCTGTACTTTACTTTGATCTACCCTTACTTGACTTATTGTAATTTCATCTGGACCTCCACCTATGACTCCCATATTGCTAGCTTAAAAACTCTTCAAAAAAAGCTATCAGACTCATAACCAGGTCGCCTCCCTGTGCCCACACCAAACCTCTATTTTTGGATCTTAACCTCCTTAACATCAGTCAAATTAAATTCACACAAACATGTGAATTTATGTATAAATTCCACAATGGTCTCCTCCCATCCTGTTTTGTATCCTATTTTAATAAACTAGAGCATTCATATGCTACCAGAAATAAACGAGACTACATAAGCATCTATTCGAGAACTAATACACGTAAATTTTCTATTAAATACCAAGGACCCTTAATGTGGAACAGTTTACCTCCTAGTATTAGGATGGGCATGGCTTTCACTCAATTTAAACGTCTGATACGTGTGCATACGGTGAAAAATGTTATCTAAAATGTTATCTAAAACTAATATTATCGTGTGATGTTGGTCAACTAATGGCCTCTTTGAATCTCTTCTTCTTCTTCTTCTCTTCTTTCTTCTTTCCCCTCCCCCTCTTTCTCTATGTCTTCCCTTTCTGTCTCATTATGCCTCTAACTTACTCTTTTACTAAACACACAGCTACATGCAAATCTCCCACTTTGATACTAACAAGACATGCGTCATCTATCCAGCATCTTTGTCATGAGTAATCATTTATCTAGGGCCCCTAACTAGTGGGATTTTCCCTTCTGGGGCTCCTATTGCTTTCCTTGAACTGCTACTCGTTTCCCCATGTATTTCTTAACATCCTTAGCTTTATTAGCAAGTAGTATTATGTAATTGCTGTATCTATTTTATTTTTTCTGTTTTGGGAGCAATAAACTTGATTTGATTTGATTTGAATAACTATACTTACCTTCAGTAAATAAGCAGTTATCTTATTCGTCATCATGACGAGTGGCGAATGTTGTGAATGTTTACGGTACGATCCAATGCGATCCATTAGAGTTGTATTCGGATTCTCAAAGGTGGTACGATTATTATTTATTGTTCGTCCCACCAGGAGCGGATTCTCCAGATGCTGTTCATAAGCTGCTCCAGTTGACGGACCGAGTGAGACCGCTTGAGAACCGGAAGCAGCAGCAGCAGCGACATCATCATGTTCTGTCATCTGTGACGATGTCTGGTGGCAGTGGCAGCGGTGGTCAGCAGACCGTGAAAAAGCCCGGCTTCAGTGCAAGCAACGAGGCAATGATTCACTCCAACTCCTCAGCCCACTCCTCCTCCCTTTCCTCCTCCTCCTCTTCCGGGCTTCTTCTGTCACCAGGTGGCAGCTCCTCAGTTCTTCGACTCAACCAGATGACAGGACCAGAACCACGCAGACCAAACGTTGCGGCAAAAGGCAAGATGGTCCTTCTTCACTCATCTCCAGATCAGTAATATTATTAGTAGTAGTAGTATTTTTATTTATTTTTTTATTATAACATCATCATTTATTAAACAAAACGTTCTTACAAGAAACAGCACGAAATGTTCTTTGTTCTGTATAGTTAGTTGTCCTCGTCACAGAGCAACTGTGTGAATGTGCCTCGAAAAGCAACGGCGTTATTACCTTTGAGTAGAAATTGAGAGACGTTAGAAAAGGTGGGTGGATTCGAGCGGATTTCCAGTTACAACTGACAATTATTATTATTATTGTTATTATTGTTATTATAACACTTTATTTCTTCAAAGACTGACACAATCATATAAAGACAAGTAAAATTATCGTTTTCGGCATTAGGTCCTAGGCCTCTCGGTGTCTAGGCTGAAAATTCGGTCGTGCCCAACACGGACAACGAGTTTTCTATTTGGAGCGCGACTGATGATTTGCGCTGGATCAGATGGTTGGTTCCTCGCTGATCACCGGTCGCTAGAGAAATCCTGCCTCCCAGCTCTTGAACAAATTCCAGAGATTCGGAGTCCTAGCTTCCTCCGGTTTCGATGGCCACATATTATTATTATAATTTTTTTAATTTAATGTTTTATTTTTTTGCCCGACTTATTAAAGATCTCTCAGGCTATAAATGATTAAAATTCTATTATAGGTTCTCGTGACCCACATATGCTCAAAAGTGCCTCTAAATGCCATGGCGTTAAATCGTTGTGTGCAAACTGACAACCGCTGTTTATTATTATTATTATTTTAAAAAATTTAATTATTTTATTTTATTCTTTTTATTGCCCGAGGTAGTAAGGATCGTTCGGGCTGTAAAAGTGTAAAAGGATAAAATCAGGTTGTTATTATTATTATTATTATTATTATCATTATTTTTTTTATAATAAAATATCATTTATTAATTAAAACAACCTGTTGCTAAACAATATCCGGAGATATAAATAATGTTGCTCTGGAACGGCTCACTCGGTAGTGTCTGGTTGAGCAAAAGTGCCTCGGAAAGAAATAGCATTAAAGTGTTGGATGGTGGCAGACAGGCGTTGAAAAAGGTAAGATGTCTCTCTAATGTCTCCAGAGATTAGTGTTAGACGTTTTCCAAGGTCCTTAATAAAATCAAGTCCATTGTTGTTAATTGGGCCCAGGGTCTCCAGGGCCACTGGGACAAAGTGGTGGTTGGCCAACAGGTGATCGTACTTGGCAGTTTTCCTCGTGTCCGCCAATTCAGCCGCAGCCCCCGCCGTTGCAGCCGAGGCATGGAGGCAGGAAGGAGCAACCGTGTCTATTACGGTGGCATCCCACACGAGGCTGCGTCCTCCTCGCCACGGAATCAAAGTCATTCCGTCGGGTCTTTTTCCATCAGTGCGTGAGAGACCGGTTGGTTCCTTGATGTTCGGCATTCCAGCTTGCGTGAGACTTCGGCTTATGATGTCGTTTAGAGTCGCGTGTCTGGCTATTCGGCCCGGGCCTAGGCTACATGATAGGCTTATCTTATCTTATCTTATCATTATTATTATTATTATTATTATTATTATTATTATGCATTTGTCTCAATGGTGCTCTGATTAGCTGGTTTACTGAAGGACTTGCTCTCCATGTCACTGAAACAGTCAAGTCTATGGAGAGCAGTGATATTTTCATTAACGATAAGTGAAATTAGAACTGAAAATATTGATTTCCGTTAAGTATAACTATAACTGTAACTGAAATTATTTTAAGAACGAAAACTGAAATAGAACGGAAATCGAGCACACCGAACTGAAATTAGAATAAAAACGAAAATTAATTCTCGAACTGAAATTAATGAAAAAATGGAAATTTTAGTTGACAGTTTTTCCGATGCAGCTGTGTTTGTTTAAAAGATGCACATACTTTCTGACTCTTGCAACTTTAGTATCTTTTGCCTAGCATGTGCTTTATTACGGTTAGTTTAAATCAATTTTTCATTTGGACTCTCCCTGTAAGTTTATAATTTTCAACTTCGCGATAAGACTGGAAACGGACCAGGCAAAATCATGATGCATGGGTGGCTGAAAACTTTCATGCGTCTTGGCCTATTTCGAGTCAGCGACTTCACCACGGAGAAAGCTTGAAGCTACGACTTCTCAAGCTTATCAAGTTATCATGCTTATGTGGAAACAATACTTCTTCAGGGTAAAGATTGCTAACAGGCTAGTAACAGCTGGGACAAGAAACGTATGCCAAAGTCAAACAGGGCTCTACACTGTGTCCACGATAAAGTAGAACCCACAATAAAGTGTCATAACTCGGTCAAAATGGTTAGGGTTTGCCTGAAATTTTACACACAACAACTGTGGCCATAGTTACACGAGATCCTAAAGCCGATTAGAAATATTCATGAGTTTGTCAAATTTGTGAGCGTTTGAGATGCAGCACCGAAAAATGCAACTTTCCAACATGGAAAAGCTGAAAAGAAGTAAAATTCAGCTAAATATGGTGCTCAAAATGTCATTTTTTGTTCACGAACACATATACGTACACGACCATAGACGTAGAGGCTACTGTTTGATGTCCAGTCGATGATCACCTGGTCAAACAGCTGCCACTCTTCAATCAGACGCGCCCTACGGTTATCGATGTCATGAATAAGGGAACGAAAAACGCGCTACTCTGGTACATGCATCCGGATCGAGGTCTGGACTGCTAGGCGGCCACAGCTGCGGATATGAAGCCGAGTGTCTTCCGGGACTGCAGCTACTACACTACTACATCTACCGTCGTGTGTTCGTGAACAAAAATGACATTCTGAGCGCCATTTATAGCTGAATTGTGCTTCATTTCAGCTTTTGCATGTTGGAAAGTTGCATTTTTCGGTGCTGCATCTCAAACGCTCATAAATTTGACAGACTGCAGAATATTTCTAATCGGCTTTGGGATCGCGTGTACATATGGCCACTGTTGTTGTGTTTAAAATTTCAGACAAATCCTGAAAGTTTTGACCGAGTTATGACATTTGTTATTGGGTTCTACTTTATCGTGAACACAGTGTAGTTACAGAAACACGTCGATAATGAGAACGCTGAAACTCGGCTTAATTTAATGCAAGTTGTAAAAAGAAGTATAACTGAAAATATATTCATACAAGAACTGAATTGAGAACTGAAATTATTTCGAAAACTGAATTAGAAGTATAACTGAAATTTTTTGAAGAACTGGAACTGAATTAGAACTGAAATTGAGACCATCTGAACTGAAATAGAAGTAAAACGGAAATTATTTCCTGAAGTAAAATATCACTGATGGAGAGGAGACTTAAAGCCTCGCCCTCGATTATTACCTCATCTTATCAATTGGCCAACAATTGCAACAATGGAAAGAGGGCAGATCTCCCACCCAGAAATGGAATGTCAGTCACCAGGGAAAGATCTGTAGTGTAACCATGATCAGACCATCGCTGAATTACTGTGCAAACTCTTAAGTTTGTATCTAACTCTTTTTATTGCTATTGACTACAGAATCTTAAATCGGTTGCACGGTGTGTGTATATATGTGTGTGTATATATATATATATATGTGTATATATATGTGTGTGTGCGTGTGTGTGTGTAGATCGGATGGTGGTGGGTGGTTCTGCGTCAAACAGTCCAACGAGCAGCATTGGAAGCAGCAGCGCAGGCAGACGATTAATGCTTCTGCAGCAGCAGCAGCACGAAGGCAGCGTGAATAACCACCGACCGAAGCGAAGTGAGTCGGACTCTGGTCACAATTCATCGTCCAATTGTGACAGCAACAGCACGAGCTCCGTTGGATCGACTGGTTCCCCGTCTTTCACAAAACCCAGACATAGGGTGTCGTCCATGCGACAGACCAGCACCCAGTCATTCGGACATTCATCCGCCGCAGCCACCAATGCCACTGCTGCTGGTGGTGGTGGTGGTGGTGGTGGTGGTGGTGGTGGTGGTGGTGGTGGTGGTGGTGGTGGTGGTGGTGGTGGTGGTGGTGGTGGTGGTGGTGGTGGTACGTTGAAGCAACAGTCACGGTCGATATTTTACGTCAGCAGCATGTCTGATCTATCAGACTCATCATCAAAGACAATGGCGGCGGGTCAGACCAGCCGAGCATACTGTGCTCCTGCTGGTAAGCACATGAACCGTTTTCAATTGCTAGAGATTTAGCCATAGGGGCTTCTCTCCATTGAGCCATCATTCATGCACATTTTCAATTACAAGAGATTTAGCCATAGGGACTTCTCTCCATTGAACCATCTTTCATGCACATTTTCAATTGCAAGAGATTTAGCCATAGGGACTTCTCTCCATTGAACCATCTTTCATGCACATTTTCAATTGCAAGAGATTTAGCCATAGGGACTTCTCTCCATTGAACCATCTTTCATGCACATTTTTCAATTGCTAGAGATTTAGCCATAGGGGCTTCTCTCCATTGAGCCATCATTCATGCACATTTTCAATTACAAGAGATTTAGCCATAGGGACTTCTCTCCATTGAACCATCTTTCATGCACATTTTCAATTACAAGAGATTTAGCCATAGAGATTTCTCTCCATTGAACCATCTTTCATGCACATTTTCAATTACAAGAGATTTAGCCATAGGGATTTCTCTCCATTGAACCATCTTTCATGTACATTTTCAATTACAAGAAATTTAGTCATAGGGATTTCTCTCCATTGAACCATCTTTCATGCACATTTTCAATTCCAAGAGATTTAGCCATAGGGATTTCTCTCCATTGAACCATCTTTCATGCACATTTTCAATTGCAAGAGATTTAGTCATAGGGATTTCTCTCCATTGAACCATCTTTCATGCACATTTTCAATTACAAGAGATTTAGCCATAGGGATTTCTCTCCATTGAACCATCTTTCATGCACATTTTCAGTTCCAAGAGATTTAGCCATAGGGATTTCTCTCTATTGAACCATCTTTCAAGCACATTTTCAATTACAAGAGATTTAGCCATAGGGATTTCTCTCCATTGAACCATCTTTCATGCACATTTTCAATTCCAAGAGATTTAGCCATAGGGATTTCTCTCTATTGAACCATCTTTCATGCACATTTTCAATTGCTAGAGATTTTCCAGTAGAACCTAACTGGAGTGCTTTTCGGATGGTGGGACGAATCAGTGGAGGATTCAAGTACTAGTATGCCAGAAGTGTTAGATTAAGGAATCGAAGGCATTTGATGAGATGATCCAATTGAAAATGGAGCTCTACGTTACATTTCACCAGAAATAGACCTCTGTGATTGTGTCTAAGTTCTGTGCATTGTTAATGAAGCAATTCAGAGAGCAAGGCAGAGCAACGATGACGTTGGTTTTGTTCAGCAGAGCAATCTGTTTTTTGTTTCAGGTCAGAGTAATTCTTCTTCTCGTCCTAAAGCTGCTACAAAGGATTGTGAAGTGAAGGAGAGATCATCAGTGAGAAGCAGAGACTCAGAAGCGACGTCACTGGAGGAGGAGGTGGATGAGGATGAGGATGAGGAGGAGGAGGAGGATGTGCGAAGGAGAAGACGACGATCAACTCACAGACGAACCAGTTCATCTCCGCTCAGACCACCGGATCAGATGCTGCACCAGCAGCAGCAGCAGCAGCAGAAGCAGCAGCAGCAGCAGAAGCATCCAGGTGATGAGGAGTCGGTCTGATGATCAGTCGCCACGTAATTATTCAGTCGTCTTAATAGGGTTAGGGCAGCGGTTCTCAACCGGGGGTCCGCGGACCCCTGGGGGTCCGCGGCGATCTGCCTGGGGGTCCGCGAGCAAGTCCTGAAAATTATATATTTCTAAGTTAAAAACATAGAAGCATGCAAAGCATTGCAGATAAATTTTTGTCAATTTTTCAACTTTGTTCCTTTTCATTGCACGCTGATTAATGACAAATTTGTATGTCTTAGGACTTAGGTGATTCCGTTTGTTTCAATCGCTAGAGTACAGACTGAAATCTAATTTCGATCAGGCCATAAAAATAGTTAATTTCATCATGGCATGTCCACTAAACTCTCGCTTTTTTGTTACATTTTGCTCGGATATGAAAATTATGAACAGTTAATGATGCATCTATAGGCTAGCCCACGTTCGCTGGTAATCAAGAGGGAAAGATTGTAACAGATTCTCTGGATTTCGGGATGCTTTTGAGAGAGTTTGTTAGAGAAAAAGATATCTGAATAACAACTCTTGGATTTCAAGTTCTGGCTTACCTGGCTGGCATTTTTCAATGGCTAAATAAACTGGTTATATAAATTATATATAATATATAAATTTATACTGCAGGAGTGCAGAGGCATAATTAAAGGCTTATTTATGGCATACATGCAGGCCTACTTTTGGAGTAGCACAGTCACGATAATGCTTCAAATGCGCCAAATTTAAGTGGGGGTCCATGACTGGGACCAAAAATTAAAAAGGGGTCCTTGAGTCTGAAAAGGTTGAGAACCGCTGGGTTAGGGTGAGGGGGGATGGTGTGGCAGGCAGTAAGCGATCTGCTTATGACGCGATAGAGTAGGGTAACCAGTGTTCTAGACGTCTCTGGGGGGGGGGGGGAAAGTTCCCCCCTCCAGGATTGACATTCCCCCCCCAGAAAAATTTGACAAAATGATATTGGTTTTTAGTTACTGCTTTCATCATTGTTTTACATGAAGTGTTATAATATACTGTGATTATTATTTACTACTATATGATTATAATGACATTATTTACTAATATTATATATGATACTATCATGTTGCAATGAGTATAACTTACTGTATATATTTGTATAAACACTATTTTTGCACAACTAAAAACATATGACATTCCCTCCAGAAAAATTTGACAAAATGATAATAGTTTTAGTTGCTGTTTACATCATCGTATTACGTGAACTGTTGTAATATTGTAATAGCCTACTATTAATTATTATATGGTTAATGAATGATTATAATGTTATTATTTACTATTATAATATATGACACAATCCTGCTAAAATGAGAATAACTTACTGCTAATATTTGTACAAATACTTCTTTTGTACAACTGAATGGCTTCTCACCAGTGGTATCCTTCAAATTTTAAACTGTAAAATATTTGGTCCTATTATTTGAACACATAATTATAGTAAAACCTGAAAACAGCATCATTACTACACATGGTTTTCTGAATTTGGTACGGTAGTTTATTAGTTCTTGGTTGTTTGTCTATCAATAAATATGATTTCAGAAAGTATGTCCTGGTCAGCAATTCAGGACCATCCTGGGAAACAGGATTAGACTGATATATAGTGCTGAAAAGTCAGCTTATAAATTATAGGCTACTGTTATATTCATGTCTGCATTTATTCATTAGAATAACTCAGCAACAGGAGAATTTAACTGCTGAACTCGATACATAAAGATATTTTTATTGTAATTATATTCATATAATTATATATGTATATGTATATAGTATTGGATCCTAAAACACATTTTTATCAGTACTGAATTGTCCAATGGAGTTATTTTGCTAAACTAAAATGGCACCTTAAAAAGTGTGGACATAACCCCCAAAAAATATTTGTTAAGTGTTGCTTATATCTATTGAAGTCCACTCTTATAAGCACTGAAAAGTACAGGCATTTTGTTAAGATGACACATTAAAATGCTGCCATTGCAATGTGGAAATTCAAAAAGTTTCTGATGAGGCTCTGAAAAATTACAGGTATTGTCTTAAGATGGCATCTTAAAATGCTCCCATTGCAATGTGGAAATTCAAAAAGTTTCTGATGAGGCTCTGAATAAGTACAGGTATTTTGTTAAGATGGTACCTTAAAATGCTACCATTGCAATGTGGAAATTCAAAAAGTTTCTTATGGGGAGGGGGCACATCCCCCTCCCCATACCCCTCCCCCTACAGGTCTCGGTGCTACGCGCCTCACGAGCGTCCTTTAGACGCTCAATTGTCTCCCCCCCCAGAAACTTGAATTCCCCCCCCAGCGGACGGGGACTAGATTAAACACTGTAGGGTAACTATGGTAACTAGGGTTATAACATGTCTGTCCCAATATAAGTACTACTCTCTTGACTAATCATTATTTCGTTGATCTCAGCTTCAACGATGTAATTGCGTATGAAGTTCCTGCAGGGACCAAGTTTCTGTTATTGACTGAGAAGAAGGAGGAAGAATGTAATGTTATAAGTAAATCTTCGAGAATTTCTCAGCGCTCACAAAAGCCACGTCAGGAGACCAGCTTAACACTGGCCCTATATCAAATCATGTCCGCAATAGTCAGAGCTGCCTTTTTCTTTCCATTGCCAGATCAAAATTCGGGGAGGTCAAGCTGACGAGATTTGAAGGAGAGGAGATGATAATTATCTGTTGTTAATAGGAGTTATGCTGTTTGATATATTGTAGTGATGACGACGACGACGACGGCTGATGATGATGTATGTGACGATGATAATGAATCTGAGGAGAACGTGATATCTGCCGTCTGAGAAGAAGAAGAAGAAGACAAAGAAGATGAAGAGACCAAGCAACGTTTGTTGACGACAGGTGGCAGCAGCAGCAGTAGATGATGATGATGACGATGATGATGATGACGATGATGATGATGATGATGACGATGTGGTGCAATCCTGCATAAAATGAATGAAACGTTGTTTTGATGAGGAACCGATCTAAAGTAGTCGAAAGAAAATCTCTGTTGTGTTCGATTCATGTGATCGATGCAAATATCGTTGTTACGTTGGACAATTATTATTGTTATTATATTATTGTTATATTATTATTGTTATTGTGTGTTGTACAGAATGTATTATCAGTAAAAGAAGGCTTACAGTTGCTGTGCATCTGCCATTATGTAAGTGGATATGTGATAGGTTGATTGGTGGTTAAGATGATGCTGGCTGTGGTGGGGTAGGGTGGGGTGGGGTAGGGTGGGCTGGGGTAGGGTGGGGTGGGGGATGAGGGAGAGCGAGTTGAAGGATAAGAGGTTCGCTGCTCCTCCTCCTCCTCCTCCCTCTGCTGAAAGTCAGATGACACTTGTTCAGGAGGATCAAAGACTGGCTTTTATGGATGATCCCTTAGATCGACATTTTGTTTTGCTTATTTTTCTCTGCCTCTCTTTCTCTGATTGTCTTGATCTGTTTTGTGCTCTCTGTCGTCGTTGTGTGTGTGTGTGTGTGTGTGTGTGTTGGATAATTTAGTGCTATTTCAAAGAATGTTATTGTTGGACATCCTCTCTATTGTACCTCTCTGAAATTAGGAAAGTGGTTGGATTGATGTCATGCTGTTGGCTAAATATATGCAGATATATTTTTGGTAGATTTTCTAATAGCGTCATTTCGTTTGTTTTATAAACAACAAAGATTTAGGTTAACAACAGTTAAAGAACTGACACCTGGTGATTATTGACTTCAGTTATTTATCGATGTTTTTTTAGTCAGCTTAGAAATGAAGGTGGATAGGAGGAGGGGGAGGAGAGAAGCTGACCTGCCCGTCAGTTCGAGTCTTTAAAGTCCTCACATATTTTTGGATCATGCAGAGTAAGAACGACTTTCTTATCATCCGCTGAGAGCTACTCTCCAATAATTCTTGATGTCAAAAACATTATTACAGTCATGTGGTGATCAGCTGCTGTAACTGTCACGTGACATTGATCATCATCCTGTCACTCGAGCTCCACATGGACAAGCATGAGACTCGCAAATGCATGATCCCAGGCGGAGACCTACTGCAATTCTGACCGCCTCATCGTCTAGACGTAGACCGCATGATGTCACGGGGAGGGCGAAAAGCCAGTCACCTGCGTGAGGCGCTGCGACTGCCTTGAAACGTGCTTGATCGTACGGGTCGGAAAGTCCATCGCTCAATTCGGTAACCATCTTCTGCATGAGAGGCTTGTCCCAACTTGATTGTTTGATAGCCGCACCGCTCTAAGGTAGCCCAGTTTGGCTCTCAATACACCATAGATGCTCCATCAATTCCACACGCTAAAATATCAATATTTTCATCTGTGACTAAAATACTAAATCGCCACGGAAGTTACATGGAGAAATGGCTTCGAGGCTATTATTTTTCCCCGATTAAAATATTGATAACAAACCACGAGGTATTGTGTGCGCGGTATTGTGTGCGCGGTATTGTGTGCGCGGTATTGACCGGATACCCATCCTGAGGCTACGGCTGCTAGTAGTAGTTCTTTGCGGCGGCTAACGCAATCAACCAGCAATCAACTCAATCAACCAGCAATCAACTTTAAAAAAATCACCCCAACCAATACCAACCAATAAAAAGAAGAATCGAAACTAGGGAATTTCCAATATTTTCGATCCCGCCGTGCACAAACCAATGTCTTGGTCAAATGTCTTAAGCCTACCTATCATGGGGCCAAACCCACCTCAAGCGCGCGCCAATGACTCATCATCGATACTATTGGAAATCACCGCGGTATCGATGATGAGTCATTGGATGATTACAGCGTTACCAAGTTATCGTTATTAATCCACGAGTTAAACGAGTCTGGGTATATCCTAACCATTTCACGGGTGATTTCTTTCCATGTTTCCTAATAATCTTTTCTATTCTAAATATTTCTTGAGTTGTTTTCTGTAGCTCCTGTTCATAAAATGAGCCTTGTATTTCCTCACCATTAGAATCAGTAATCTTGTAAGTTGGTGGATCCGTGTATTGTATCTGAGATACTACAAAAAACTCCTCCACCCATCTACTAGTATATCCCTTTTCAAAAATATTCTTATTTTTAGTTATTCTGACTTTATCACCGATTGAAAACTTTGGTATAATAGGCTCTGAAATCTCGTCGCCGTATAAATTCATAAATACAGTCTTTTCGTTTATTTTCATACTTGCTTTGCTTGGCGTCATTTTAATGGAAGAATGTCTCGTTTCATTATAATTATTAACCATTTCGTCTAATATATCAATATATCTTCTAGTTGAATTGGCTGTAAAGTACTTAAACATTTTATCTTTCATCGTCCTATTCCATCTTTCAATCACGGATGATTTTTCCTCGTTTTCAGTAGAATACAACTCGATCAAATTCTTAAAGTCTTTATTATAAAATTCTTTTCCTTTATCGACCCATAGTTTTGTAGGCTTCCGACCTCCTCCTAGTATTTTCATGAAGGCACTGGCCGTAGATTTCCCACTTTTATCATTTAATGGTACTATCCATCCGTATTTTGAAAACACATCTACAACGGTTAATAGATATTTCACACCATCGTTATCTTTAGCGAAGGCTTGCATATCGATTAGATCAGCCGCCCAAATCCGGTCAATCTCGCCAACATAGACCCGCCTCTTCCTAAAATGTCTTACTACTGGTTTATGTAATTCATTCGCTAACTGATTAGTCCATTTCAGATCCTGCTGTAATTTTAGGCTTTTTTTAATCCTAACCCGAAACTCGATTTAGTGGATAAAATAGGTTTTACTATCGCCCTCTCTATTCGTTCCCGCAAACTTGGATTAGGTATATTATTCAATTGCTTTATCATTGCTCTATCGGCGACATTCCTAGAAGCGGTATCAGTGTGTTGGTCGTATGCTATATCGTGAATATATGCAGCGCTATCTACCCTGTTTATAGGTTTACTCCAATCTTTAGGTGTCCCATCAGGATTCAGTCTCAAATCTAGCCTAGTACCTGGGCTGCAAAACTGATGGCCTGGTAAATGTAACTCGCCTGGGAATTTAGCCCAAGGTAACTTAATGTTACTAGTGGCAGCGTTCAATGAACTAACTAGATCCCCACCTTGCACACCAGCGGGCGCCTTCACGAATTGAGTTTTTGTTTTCCCGCATACGACGCAAACACCTCTAAGCATCGATCTCCCATTATTAGCCACGGCGTTCTGCACATCTCTCGTTTCGGTTTGTTTTTTACACTTTACGAGTTTACGCAATACATTTCGTTTTTTATTATAGATATATTTAAAATGGAGATTAAAGATCTGAGTTGGGGCACGGCGCTTTCGAATAGATTTAATAATCCGCTTTTACCCAAAAGCATACGTGGTTTGATAGTTGGGAAATCGGGTTGTGGTAAAACAATGCTTCTTCTTAATCTTTTACTTAGGCCAGGCTGGTTGGATTACGATAACTTACAAGCAGTGATTCCGTTAGTGTGCGTCCGTGCGTCCCGGACGCACAAATTTTGACGCCGGACGCACAAAAATAAAGGTCGTGCGTCCATGGACGCACCGCAGTTATGGATGGACGCACAAATAAATTAACGATGCGTCCATGGGACTTCAATAAAAAAAATACCGTGGGGTCCGTAGCCTATATATATGTGTCACTAACACTTGCTTACTTACTGTCTCAGTTTATGCAATGTGACAAACTGGTGAGCGGTGAATAATTTATGCAATAACCTATTTATGAATATTTTTCTTTTTTTATTGTGAGTGACGTACATAGCCTATACATGCATATATACAACGACCTCATATATATTACTAGACAGAGCTTCCTATGTTGAGCTGCCCAGTGACGTTCAAACCGAATAAAGAACAAGAGCGTTTTATTTTATGAGCTGTGATTGGTTGAGCTAAAAATAGAATAACCGTCATAAGCTTGTGATTGGTTAAGCTAAAATTAGATTAAACGTGCTGAGCTTGTGATTGGTTGAGCTAAAAATAGAATAACCGTCATAAGCTTGTGATTGGTTAAGCTAAAATTAGATTAAACGTGCTGAGCTTGTGATTGGTTAAGCTAAAAATAGTAACCATGATTAGAACGTGCTGAGCTTGTGATTGGTTGAGCTAAAAATAGTAACCATGATTAGCGATTACGAGAAAGTTCCCAAGGTGCTTCAGCAGAAACCACGTGATCCCACCGGCCTGCATATATATATAGATATATATATATGCCTAATTAACATGTCATTCATTCATTCATTTCAAGAATTTATATAGCGCCTTTTCAAGAAATCCACTCAATAATTTGCTAGAGCGTCCTATGAGCGTTCCTGGCTTAAAAAGTAATGACAGTCGTCGGATAGATATTAAAGTCAATAGAATTAAAAGAAAAAGAAAAATGTTGAAAAGTAGGCCTAAGAATTATCGTCAGGAAGATTGGTAGACCTACTGGTCATATATAGGCTAGTCTCCAAAATTTCTGAAATGATGTCTTTGTTAGCGGCAAGGGCGGATCCAGAGGGGCCAATACGGCCATGACCCCCATTTAAAAATTGCATGGGACGTGGCACCCCCCCATTTGGTTTGAAGAATATTTAAATGAATGCGACTATAGAAAGGACAACAGATTACGACCAGATGACTAAAAAAGGTCATAAAACATTTTGGCAGCGAAAATGGCATATTTTTGACAATTTTCGGCCGGATGACTAAAAAAGGTCATCAGAATTTTTGTCAGGAAAAATGGTAATTTTTTTACACATTTAAAAAAGGTCATAAGATTTTTCTGGCAAATGTCACCGAAAATTTTGCCCCCCCCCCTTCACAAATTTCTGTATTCGCCTCTGTATACCGGTAGGCATTGATATGTACTAAATAGTTACTGGATAGGAACTGGCCTATGAAAGTACGGATTATCGCTCACTCATGGATATCCCATGATTCTTTGAGGCAAAGCCAATAGCAACTCCCAGGATTCTCTGGGGCAAGTCACAGGGTTCTCTGGGGCAAGTCCCAGAATTCCTAGAGGCAAACCATAGTAAAGGATAGGCGGCACACTCTTCGGTTTAAAACGCAAATTTCTCAGCAATGATGCAGAATTGTTTAAAACCAGCCGAGGGTTTTTGAGTTGAATGACATACAAAACATTCAACCTAATTGTATTTAGCGACCACTGACCAGATTTCTTGAAAATAGCCTTTAAAGTTGACGAATTTAACATGGGTTTACATAGGACCAAGGCCGCGTCCCCCTTACAGGAAGTCACGTGCTATTCGCCGTCGGCCATGGACTACTATACGAAGCTGTTCCAATCCAGCCATATAATACATATCAATGCCGGTAGGCCTATGTATAGGCCTACGTAATAATAAGGGTTGGGCCCTTTGTCGCCTATAATTCACCTGCAGGGCCTAATATAAAAAATCGGAATTTTTTGCATTTATCCTACTGTGGCCCGATGGGACTCCAAAAGTGGATGGGTCTGGAGTCCATGACTCTCATCCATTTGGCGTGGACTCCAATTTTCTTGACGTGGTGCGTCCATGACTCCAAGAATTCAGACCTTAACGGGATCACTGCTTACAAGTATTCGGCACATCTCTGTTTCAATCGGAATATCGCATTATTAAAAAGGCATACGAAGAAAAAAAACTATTAGAAATAATCCTATAAGCGTTAAAGTCCTAGACAAAGACACTACCCAGCCAGCACACATACATTAGGCTTACGTCAGCCCAACGTCAGAGTCACCGTTGGCGAACGGTTGTAGTGCCACGTTGGCGAAAGGTAGTTGTGTTACACGGCCCTTCGTTCCCCCGTTAACATTAGCCCAACGTATATTTACCAACTAAATGCCAACGCCGACCCGATCCTTTACTAACCTCTCAACGACATTGGGTCAACTTTGGCCCGACATCAGGCCTACGTTCACCCAATAACATTTGCCCAACTTTGCTTTGCCTACCAAGATACAACCAAAGGCCATCATTAACCCGCTGCTTAACCGACTTCTATACATTGGGTCAATGTTGGCCCCACATCACGCATACCATCGGCATATAGTAGGATAAACAACGTTGGTACAATGTGTTTTGAAATCCGGGCCTACGTTCACCCAATAACATTTGCCCAACTTTGTTTTGCCTATCAATATACAACCAAAGGCCATCATCAAGCCGCTGCTTAACCGACTTCTATACATTGGATCAATGTTGGCCTGACGTTAGGCATATACCATTGGCAAATGGCTTTGCAACCACATATATATGGGCACAATATCAGTGTGCAACTACTTATAGTTGCTAATGGAGTGGAAAAGAACAAGATGACCAACAAACTAATATTTCCTAAAAAAACTACATTTTAAAGAATGCAACATAATCCACAAATTTGATTGCTTTGCTTTACTGACAAAAGCTACAAAACAAGCTTCAAACTACAAAACACATGCATCATCATGCATCTCCCAAGTCACTGTTCAGTCCACTAATGAATCACTTTCACTCTCCAGGTCCTTTCTTCTCTGTGCGGGACGACGGTTATCCCGAGCATGTCTACCGCCACTTCGATCGCTCGAGCCGCGCAGCCACATCTTTACGGTTAATTCTACCTCCGCCCGACTCGGGTTTCTCAGTAGCCTGTTTCGACGCACAGCTCCTGAAGAAATACAAATCAGTGAATATATATATTAGTGAAGTTGAAATAACCAAAAATTAGCCATACATAAACAAAGTGGCTGCAAGAAAATCGCATGGATAGCATGGTGTACAATTAAGTGAAGAAATTATAGAGGAAGATAACAAAGGAAAGTGAAATAGAGATCAGAGGCAAGGCAGGAAGCGAAAAGATTAAAGGCGGTGGAATGTGTATAGAGGCGTTAAGATTTGCAGAGGCCCGGAAGGGCTACAGACAATTATGGACCGAGTAAACAAAACTCTAAAAGAATATAGAATGAAAATAAATAACAAGAAAACAAAGGTCATTTAATTTTTGTCAAAATAAATTTCCTAAAATATATGTAAAAAAACAGCCATGAGTGAAGTCATATGTGTGGTATTTTATCTGATTTCTACACATTTTTGATGTAACAATTGCTTTGCAACTGCAACCGCATATCCATTATCCAATTAAACTTTCTAACACCCATCCAATTGAACCTGTTAATATCACATATCGTGTTTAAGATAAGAATATGATCATACAAAAGTTCTGAAATTTTTTTATCATCAAGAGTTCTGAAAGTGGTTTTCTCTTCCACTATTACTGATTTGGGAAGGGTCATAGACCAGGTAGTACAAAAAAGTACTATAGTTCATGGGATTCATCAAACATAGCAATTAAAATCACTGTAAAATCTATATTAAGTAAATGCAGTTCACCCAGAAGAATAACAATATATTAGAGGTATATTCAATTAACAGTTGCAACCAACATATGTTCCATCTCAACACAATAATTGTTCTAAAATAACCACTTGATCACATTTGTAAATTACTTACCAACAATTACTTTCAATACGTTCAGATCGCCGATACCGATTTTTCTTCCCCGACCAGCAAAATTCATGCGTTGAGCAACCGAGTTGGTCATTATGCTGGTCATAATGCGCCGTGTGGTTTCTGCCACATCTTTGCCGCCAATGGCACCCAAGTAGCGTGTCTGTAAAGCGGCATATATACACAGCTAATACAACTACTTTCAACAACACAGTTCTTTCATAATATAAGAACAATATATTCAAGGCAAAAAGGAGAAATGGCCTGTTCAAAATATAAATTTTGCATTACTGTTTTGACTTTGTATTTTATCATTATAACACGGCAGTCAAATCATTAAAGTTAGTAATTGCCACTATGCGAGAACCAAGCAAAATAATTAAAAACTATCAAGGTAGAGCATAAAAGACAAATATCACATGACTAGGCCTAAGTAGAAAGATGATTTAGATGACTGGTAACTTTATTTAGACAGGACACCAGATAACTTGCTTCTACCCTTCCCAAGGTCGATGCAGCCTTCTTTTCACTAGAATACAAAATAGTAAAACGAACTTCAGATTAATGTTAAGCTAGCAGGTGCTACTTATGGCACATCACTGCAGTGAAGTATCAGGAGGGTCAACAAATGAATGAATGAGATATTACCAGCTGCTTAGCATTGTTGACATTTTCCATAAGTTTATCCAGGTCCATCATTTCATTCATATTCTGCACAGGAAGACTGACGCCATCGGGCAGATCACATGACTCGTCAGAAATGTGGGCAGAGTTGAGAATTTGCTGGAGAAGCTGCCCTTGGTGTAGCTGTTGAGCCTCGATCAATGCCAATTTTGACAATATCACCTGAACCTCTTTTGATGGCAAACCTAAAGCATCATGGTCAAGAAAAATATAAACACACTGAGCATTAGCTAAGCACCCATAAAATTTTTAAGGGATTCACCCAGCTAATCAGGGCAAAAATAGATTGATGCAGCTATACAATAGCAGAAAACCATAACTATTGACTTAACCAGGGCTATATTTAGGGGAGCGTTTTAGGTGCTTGAAACCTCCAAGTCAAATAGTGTAAAAATTAAATGATGCATTTCCTAACACATGATGTAAGAACTATGGGGGGGTGGGGGATTTAATTTTGAAGCTCTCATTTCTATGTGAAAAATTACAATAGACAAGATCACGACGATGATCTAATCATGATGACGATGGGGAAGCTGGAAGTTCTGAATACTGTTAAATAATTTACGACGCTAAAATACACGTTTACCGTTTTCATCATAGCATTTTAATAGCAACGTCTATGACAACTGTCATCGAACCAAGTTCCATTAATGCAAGCATAATTTTCAAAATCCGACTTCTAGTTTTACAAGGAACGATTCTCATCAATCGAGAATTCGAATACGCGAATAATTTAGAACGCTATGACGATGAATTACCGAAAAATAGCATTCAAACACTGAGCGATAATATCAGAAACAAGCAGCACATCGACGCTACAAAAAAATTGCTAAAAACTAAAAACGCTCAAGGGCGATTCTTGCAGAAAATTACCCAATTGAACCTCTTCATCTAAGCAACAAACTGACCAATTTCTGTCTTTATACTACTTTTCGCTAAGTTTTGTATCGTTCATCAACGACCGCACTACCTTAACAGAACTTCTTCAAGAAAGAACGATGCCTTCAAAGGAAGTTAGCGCTTAATGGTAACACTATCATTATCAAAGCTAGGGCATAGAAAGTCGTGCATATAAGTTATACGCAAGCGCTCTCCGGCCGACAGGTGTCGCCCGCCTCATTTTTGTATTAAAATTAAACTGTGGTGGTATTTACATTTCATTCAGGTATATTTATTTAATCCTTGTTGTTTATTTACGAATTCAATATAAGAAAGCGCAATGCAATTATCATAATATATAATTGCATATATATACTGTGATATTATAAATTTTATGGCTTAAATAATGATTGAGCCAAATTAGCTTCCTTTTCGCCAGAGGTCTACGTTCCAGCATTCGAAGAACTATAAGTTATGCGTAATAGTCATCATTAATTAAGTTATTACTGCGTTGCTTCTTATGTGAGAATTCAGTTTAGAAGTGCAACAGTGCGCTATTTGCATTGATATAATTATAGTAACACAAGTAATGGTAATTAGTTCTCTTCAAAGGAAAGGATCTCGGAATTTTTATAGCGCCGATGTAGCTGAGTCACGCTTGCCCTTATTCTCGCTCTTATTGAAATCAGAATCACAATCCGGGGAGGGGTCAAGTGGGGTCAATATTCCGGAAGTCAGTCAGGAAGCGTGCAATTGGGAGTGAAGGACTTAATGCTTTACAAAACTACTCTTGTACCACGTATATATATATAGTATTCGACATTGGCTTAACGTAAGGCCAACATTTGAGATTTACACATTGGACCGACATTAACCCAATGTTGGTTATATGCAGGGAGTGTGATGATGTTGACCCGACATTGAACCGACGTAGGTGAAAATTAAGCATATATATAATTATGACAGAATGCAACATATAGTGCATTGATGAGATTAATTGTTGTATATCTGTAGGCCTATATGGAAGCTATATTGTACCTTCTAGTTCTATTATGGTAAATGTGGATTCAAAATATTTATACATATTACATGAATATACATCTTGTAATATCATATATATAAAGGCCAATGTTGGCTAAGCGTAGGGCCAACACTGGAGATTTACAACATTATATCACGTACATATATATCTCTCTCATATAAATATATATGCTTGTCACCAACATTGGTTCAATGTCGGGCCAACATCACACTCCCTGCATATAACCAACATTGGATTAATGTCGGTCCAATGTGTAAATATCAAATGTTGGCCTTACGTTAAGCCAATGTCGAATGCTATATAGTGGTACAAGATTAGTTTTGTAACGTGTATGATGCTTTTATCAGCATTTACCAAAATGGAACTAGAAGGTATAATGTATTTCACATATAGAAATACTTAAATATGACAATCTTGTGGTAGTATTATCACATCTCTCATGTGCTTGTCGCCTACGTTGGTTCAATGTCAGGCCAACGTAACAGTCACTGCATAGAACCAGCGTTGGATAAATGTCTTTCCAATGTTTGAGAATTTACGTTGGTCCAACATTGGTCAGCTATATGACAATTTTTATTTTTAATTCTGTAATTCTAATATATTAAAGTGATTATATGTGGAGAACTGTTTGTTCTTGATATGCTTAAACACGTAATAGAGACATTAGGTTAATGTGTACAGTATATTAGTTTGAAAATGCATACATTGGATATATGTCGTACAGACTACACATAGCCAATATTGCATTCGACATAGGGTAGACGTAGGGCCAGTGTTAGTGGTTTTTATGACATTGGTAAAGCATTGGGACATTGTAGGTGTGCTGGCTGGGTAACGAAGTCGTCGTCTATCCATCGTTGTATAAGGCGAGCATGACTTTTAAAACCAGTTCGGACACGCTAAAAGCTTATAATGGTAAAGTCTTTAGAAAAAGATACGAGATTACAGTGTATGATAGAATGGTTGATGAAGAGTAGTATCAAGTCAAAACTTGATTCGGTTTTGAATTTTAAGGCTGTAAGTATGCCGCTGAAAAATCTCGAACCATAATATTTACCGTATTAGGCGAAGTAATAAATATCTCGAGATAATCGGTATTAGTTAATCGAACTAGGCTAGTGCTCACTGCATATTTATACGATCCAGCCATACCTCCGCCACCGACAATCAGCATGTACACTCCCCCACTTTTGTACAAGCCAATATTTTCGTAATATCTAGCACTATTGTCGCGGATTTCCAGACACGTCGTAACCATATAACATCCAGCTTTCCGAGGAAGGAAACGGTTCGAATTGACGAGGCAATTATCTGGATCGAATCTTACTCTTTCAAATTTTAGTTGCGTCACTGTGTTAGCGGGGATAGCCTGAGCAAAGGGGGCGTAAACACTAAACATTGGGCCAAATGTAGCCTCGGCAGTGGGTCTAGACACTATCGAATCAATTCGTTCGTCGACATATTTTTTATTCGTTAAATGATTATCGTTAGACGGAATGTCGTCGTGATTCGTTATCAAATCTATAGCTTGTCCCCAACTTAGAGCTTCATCCATTCCTGCTAACGGATTATTCGTTACAGGCAGGCCTTTAATGCAGTTACCATTCATATTTAGATCTCCAGTAGCCGGATTTGCTCCATCTACCCTTAGAAAAGTAGCCTACTTTTTACTTGGCTAAAAGTAACACCCCCAGCAATTACTCTTTGAGTAGATCCTGAATCTGTATGACCAAATTTATCAACAGGCATTTTATATATTTAAGATTATTCTTCTCGATCGCTAAGGGCGTAAGAATGCTAACGAAAAATCTCTACCTTTTATGTTTAGAGCGATGGACGAATAAACGAATATCTCGAGGTAATCGGAAGCGGTTAGTAAAACTACGCTACTGCCCGTTGCGTTATTATTAGAACCCCCGGTACCCCCTCCACCCGCAATTTGCATGTACGACACTCCATTTTTATATAGAAAAACGTTGCCATAAGTGGTATTAGTATTATTGCAAAATTCTATGTACGTCGAAACGAGATAGTAACCGGCTTTACCGGGAGTGAAACGAGTGAAACCCGTCCTTATACGACCATTGGTTTGGCATCTTTTGTAATCGAATCTTACTCTTGCGGAAATTCCTGCGCTTATGGCTTGAGTCCCGTCATTGTAAGCACTAATCGTGGGACCGACTGCTGCAGTCATATCAACATATCTAGCGCTGTTGGGTTCGTGTAGACCTGTAATGTAGCCATCATGCATAAAGATGGTCGTACGCACATTTATTTGCGATGAAATATTGTATTGCAACGACCCAACCATCTCCAAGACGGTGTCATTATTTAATTTAAATCGAAATCCGTTCGTCGATTGCATTGTAATTGGTTGGTTTAATCGACCTTCTATTTTATTCGTTGTATTTCCTAAAAATATTGTAGCGGACCAGGGTTGGGCGAAAACACCAGGAGCCGAGTACCAACCCCAGTCGTCAAGGTACCGTCAGTCAGTCCGCGCAGTAAGGCTTTGGCTGTGGACCAAAGACTAGCCGACTAGGCTTAAACACATTTATTAGAGAAACCACGATGATCATGTAGAGTTCACAGCACAGTCAATAGGCGATTTATGTAGCGCCACAGTTCAGAAGGTCAGTTCACAGCAATCGCTATAGCACTTCGAGAGCGAACTGTTTGTGTCAATGTCTACAGCGCTGGAATCAGAGTTCGTGCGTTGATGCAGCAGCAAGAAGAGTTCCGTCGTAGTAAGAGAGCACAGCAGGCAATAGCGCCTGCGTGAATGGTCGGAGTAGATTCGCGACGGTCAGGAATCGAACCGTCGTCGTAGAGCAAGACGGACCGTCGTATCAGCTTCTGCAGCGCCAGGAATCGAACCGTCGTCGTAGAGCAAGACGGACCGTCGTATCCGCCTCTGCAGCGCCAGGAATCGAACCGTCGTCGTAGAGCAAGACGGTACGTCGTATCAGCTTCTGCAGCGCCAGGAATCGAACCGTCGTCGTAGAGCAAGACGGACCGTCGTATCCGCCTCTGCAGCGCCAGGAATCGAACCGTCGTCGTAGAGCAAGACGGACCGTCGTATCAGCTTCTGCAGCGCCAGGAATCGAACCGTCGTCGTAGAGCAAGACGGACCGTCGTATCCGCCTCTGCAGCACCAGGATTCGAACCGTCGTCGTAGCAGCTTCGTCCGTCAGCTAGGTTGCGGTAGTCGGAAACCGAACCCCAGTCACGTAGAGGAACACCTGAACAGGCCGAAGGTTCGAGCTCGAGGCACAGATTCAGGATTTTACCCCTCTACAACAGTATCACTCAACAAGCGTTTTACCGCTCATCAAGCCAGATCATCTGCCAGCTACTACACGTTTTACCGCGTTCGCTAGACCATTCGTCTGCGTGGAAGCACGGGCAGAACCTCTCTTATATAGGCTCAAGGCTAGGCCAAGCGATGCATGCTAGCCAGTAGGTGGACGTATGCTGAGCGCACAATGGAAAATTCCCCACATGCACGTATGCTGAGCGTATGCTGGACTAGCAGACAAACGCAAGCGCACAATGGAAAATTCCTCTCATGCAAAAATCTCAACAATATATTAAAATCTTTCTTCTTCTTCTTTCTCTTTTCCGTCAGTCATGTGACGACGATGAGGCTTTCACATGACTTTTCCAGACTTGTCTATTTCTGATGAGATCCTTTGCTCTTGGCATACTGATATCCATCATCTTCAGATCCTCTCTGACGTTGTCCATCCAAGTCTTTGGTTGTCTTCCTCTGCTTCTCTCTCCTTCTATATGCCCGTGCAGGGCCGCGAGTGGTAGTCTTTTTCCCTCCATGCGCTCCACATGACCGAACCATCTGAGCCGTCTTTTCCTGATTTTTTCCACTACCGTTTCTTCTGCGCCCAGCTCCTCTCTTGTCTTCTCGTTCCTGATTCTCTCCCTCCTGCTTCTGCCCTTGATTCTCCTCAGCCAACCCATTTCAGCCACCAGCAATCTTCTCTCGTCCTCTCTACGCAGACACCAGCACTCCGAACCATACAGCAGTACTGGTACCACTAAGGTTTCATAGAGTTTCATCTTGGTTTTGATCGAGATGCTCTTTGTCCTCCACATTTTGCCCAGTGTACCAAATACCGCACATGCTAGGCCGATCCTTCTCTTGATGTCCTCCGTACATTTTCCATCCTCTGTTATTTGCCCTCCTAAGTATACAAACTTCGTGACCTGCTCCAGTATTCTGCCATCTAAAGTTACTTCCAGCTCCTTATGTTGTTTTCCTATTATCATTGTTTTTGTTTTTTCCGCGTTTATCTTCAATCCCATTCTCCTGCTACTCTCATCCACCTTGTCCGTTAATTCCTGTAACTTTTGTTGCGAGTTGGCTATTATGTCAATATCGTCGGCAAACCGTAGGTTGTTCACTAGGCGCCCATTCAGATTTACTCCTTCTTCCTCATCTCGCATTGCAAGTCCTATCACCGCCTCTAGGATCATGTTGAATAAATCTGCCGATATCCCACACCCTTGCCTTACCCCCACTGTGGTTCTAAACCATTCCGTAAGCTCTCTATCAACTCGAACTGCACTCATGGACTTACTGTACAGATCCTCTATTAGTTGTACCAGCTCCTCTGGTATTCCATAGTATCTTAATACCTGCCATAATCCTTCCTGCCACACACTATCGAATGCTTGTTTGTAATCTATGAAGTTGTTGTATAGCGTTCTGTTCCGTTCAATATATTTCTCTGCTAGTTGTCTTATCACGAACAGCTGGTCAATCGTGCCCCTTCCCTTCCTAAATCCTGCTTGCTCTTCACTCATCACTTCCTCCACATACCTCTTCAGTCGCTGCTGCAGTATCTTTGTGTAGACCTTTCCAGGAACGCTTAGTAGACTAATTGCTCGATAATTGCTGCATTCTGCTTTGTCACCCTTTTTATGCATTGGCACAATTATGGCTCTTCCCCAGTCCCTGGGGCATTCCTTCCTGTAATAGATTTGGTTACAAAGTTTGTGGAGCATTTCTGTTGAACAATTCTCTCCTGCTTGGATCATTTCCGATGTAATATTGTCTTCCCCCGGAGCTTTTCCGGTTTTGAGTCTTTTCATGGCTGTTTCCACTTCTTCACTCATTATATCCATCATTTTTTCTTGGTTGTTACTTGTAGGTAGTTCTTCCAACACTGATCTATCCACTGGATTCTCGTTGTTGTACATTTCTTCATAATGCTGTTTCCATCGCTTTTTAATATCTGTCTTTCCCTCCAGTGCTAAAATCTTTATTTCCATCCAAATCCTTGCACCCCATCGACCGCGTAAGATCCCCACCATTGCTTAAGAATAAATCTCCAGTCATGGTATCACCAGTTTTAGACACTTTCGAAGTAAGTTGTTCATCGACGTATCTCTTATTCGCTAAATGATTATCCTCGGTTGGTGTATCATCGTGATTCTGCATTAAATCTATTACTTGCCCTCGACTTACAGCCTCATCCATTCCTGCTATCGGAGCATTTGTCATAGGCAGTCCTCTAATAGTATGACCATTCATATTTAAATTTCCAGTCGCTGGGTTTGCTCCATCTAGCCTTAGAAAAGTACTATTTACTTGACTTTCAGTAACTCCCCCAGCAATTACTCTTTGAGTAGATCCTGAATCTGTATGACCAAATTTATCAACAGGCGTTTTAAATATAATAATTTTTTAATGCAGACTGTTTATAACTTCTTGAAATTTGCAACCATCTTTGCATGTTTTTTTCAGGACGTACAGACATAAATGACCGCAAAACACTTCGTTGTCGGGCTGGATACGCTCGCTATTGTAGTACACAGGACTCTGTAAATACTTGAACAGTTCTAGAGGAGGAGATAGACCGTAGCTGTCGAAATATATTTTATCCTTGCCGTTCTTTTAAAAAGTGCACCAGTGTGTTCCTTGGCCATCTGAGTCATCTAGGTTAAGGATCCCACACTCATTCTGTCTAGGTTTCTTCGGTAGCTCGTCTCTGAGGAAAACTCCCCTGAAATTAGGAATTTTTAGCTTTTTCGCGGCATCGATCAGCTGTATGTTGGTTAGAGGAATATTAGGTAGTACTACACCCTCGACATTTATATCTTTGTATGTGTTAAAACTCATTTTAATATTTCGTCTAAATGTTTTATGAAATAATACGCTTTTACTTCTTGCAATGTGTATAGCCAGGGATCTATTTTATTCTTTTTTTGCATATTTTTAAGTGGGGGTAATGGACGCAAATTCTTCCAATTCATAGCTTTCTGGAGTTCTGCTTCATCTAGCAAGTTGAATGATGAAAACGGCAAAACGTGGTCGATATGCCAAAACGAGCCGTAATTTTCTATGGTCATTCCCTCCTCGAAATGATATCGAATCCATTTCGAGAATATTTCAAAGTCAACACCGATAAGTTGGCTCGTCGTTTGCGATTTAGACTTGCCTTTTAATACATCACTAAGCCTACACCCCAAATTTTGGCGAAGTTTAAACTCAGGATCATATAGCCTCCGAGCTTTATAATACGCGTTATGATATTTATTTGTACATTCTTTGCACTCTGCAGCAAACCCGTCTTTACAACATCTATTTTTTTACAAAATCTGAGATGATCTTTTCGTTCTTGCATCTACCACAAATTTTTTTATCTTTTGTTTTCTGAGTCTGAGTCCTTAGCATTGCGTATTTTTGTGTAAGTTCTTTCTGTTTGATATTTTTACATGTTTTACAATAAGCAAAATACCCGCTTTTATTAGATTTATCTTTATGAAATTGGTTTAAGCTTTTTTCCTGCCTACAATTGGCACACTTTTTTAAGTCTTCCATTTTATATATATATTTAGTCTTTATATCTAAATAGTTTTCAATGAATAATGTCCATATGCTAAAGTATGGATTCCATCTTGCTGAATCACTCGTTTATCGTCGTCAGCAGACAGCGCAATCTTACTCACTTCTTCGGTGTAAATATCATGATGATATGATCGAATGACATTCATCTTTCTCAATTGTTCTTTCCTCGTAAAAACACAGTCTTTATAATCTTCATGGGATATGGTGTTCTTAACAACGCTCTTCTTCACACCTTTACATTTCTTGTGATCTTCGCCGGCCATCTTGTACGAATAGAGTTTCGATCTTAAACCCACAAGCTGTTCGATTTGCTTTCCCGCGGCTTCGTCCTTGAACAAGCCTATAACTTTCTTATTTAGACCCGTTTCTATACCGGATGGATGGTCCTTGGGATAGTCTGAAGTATCAAACATACTTCGAACGTCGGGAGAAATATCTTTATAGAAATCTTCTGTTTCAATTTCGTAAGCTAACGAATCTGTATCGGTAAATAATAGCTTGGCGCGATCTCCGTACTTGGTCTTGATGTAATTATAATGAAATTGATACATGAGCGTCTTACTGGTGTCTAATATGCACATTCCTAGATATATCGGCTTGTTATAGAACAACTTGGTCTTTTTCATGTGAACGGCGATGAGATTTTCTTCGAAAATAGTTCGTCTGTCGTAATTAGTTTTCGCGACTAGCTTGATGGCTTCCTTCTCATCACTCACCAATCTTATGTCAACTCGATTCTCGATACATTCCATTGTTTTTCCGAAAACGCTATTGTTCATCAACTTGAAAAAGTCCTTCTCAAAATCGTTCGTAGCTTTCGTTCTCAGGTTGGTATTCAGATCGATATACTTTTTCAGCCAAGCGCTTTCTTCGAATATTATACCTCGGTGTATTTTAACGATTTTCAATCCGAGACTTTCGTACAACTTTAAATTGCCGTAATGAACGACGTACTTCTTTTTATCGTTCAAGTTTGGAATTAGTTTTGCTACATTCGATCCCGCGGGTTTTATACTCTCAGGGGCTAAAGGGTAATCGTTATGCAGGTTGTGTAATTCTTTTGGATATTCTGAATCGACTTCTAATATACACCCCACCCCATCTTTTTCGGTAACGCTTCTCCAATCATTCAACTCGTTATCGCTCATCCATTTAAATCCATGTGTTGGTAACGGTTTGCTCATCGCCCATCCGTACAAGTTGTTCGCGTCTAAGTATGGTATGAATACTGAAGGCTGGTTGGGATTGAAAGCTTCTCCCATGTACTTGTTGTTCGCTTTCGCGTATCGATGTGAAATCGTGCTGACGCCGCCTCTTATTCCCTGCTTAATCATCAGTAACATATCGTAGTCGCTCAACAATTCCAACTGTACACCGGTCAACTTTAATGCTGCATCCCAAGCAAGTCCAGGTGAAGTGTAATACCACGCGGGATCTAGGTTGTAGTTCTTCATACAGACGTCTCTAAAGTTTTCGAATACATCCGCTAATAATAGAACATCTGATAAATTATACAAGTCGTGATACTGTCTTAACGTTTTGCATTCAAATTTATTCCATACAGTTTTAGCGTGCTCGTAATCTTTATCGCTGATGTCCGAATCGTTTAGTTTAGAATAGAAGTTTTGCTTCGGAGGCAATTCGGTTTCGTTTAATTTTCCAACGCCGTCGACGTAATGGTATGGGTAAACTCCTTTTCTGAGTAAAAGATCTAACTTCTCACCCTTAAAAAATTTCCCTAAATTCTTGCACTGATCTTTCCGAAGATTTTTAGATAGCGCGTCGAGACTCGAGGGCATGAATCTAAAACTATCGATGAAGCGTAATTCTCGTTTGACTTCTACTTCCTTATTTTCTTTATTCACAAATTTATCAACAACGACCTCTCTGCTAAATGAGATATACTTTTCTTCGTTGCAGGGGATGCATTTGATTTTCTCACCGTGTTCACCTCGCAATTTCTTTATAAATAAATGACTGCCGTAACCGGTTAAATTATGGAACACTACAGGGATAAACTTGGGGACTTTATATTTTAAATTGCAGTCGTTATGAGCGGCGCCTCTAAATTTACCACTTAAATGGCAGTGATCTCTAACTCTATCTTTACCCAACTCTCCTCCACAGATATGACAGTTAGTAGCTTCATCATAATTTTTCTTATCAGTTTTATCGAATATCATCTTCTTGGGGAATTTAAACTGGTTATATATTCGTTTTACATTTTCTTCGAAACTCTCTATGAATACCTGCGCAACATCATCGTCTTCGTTTTCAGCTGTAAACCTTACTGGCTCTTGGGAATAAACATCGTCGTCGAAGCATTTTAAGTGATAACAAAACGAGCTGGGCGTATGTTTTTGGTATTTTTTGGTGTAAGACGTGCTAGGATTGGGTTGACATGTATCGATAGGTTTGATGAACGATTCGAAATCTGCCATTACAACCCATGGGACACGCATTTTTCTATTATATTATAGGGTGACACGAAAGTTCGTTCACCGTTTTCAAAATGTGTTTTCTCAGTAACGGCTTCATATTTCTTTATAATATTTTGTCAGTGCATACATAAGTCAAATGAAAGATGCTGGTACAAGTTTGATTATAATCCGGTCCGTTTTTACCATTATTTTTATGAAAATGTAAAGACGACCAGTTTTTGCGGAAAAACGACTTTCATCAAATTAACACAGTAAAGAAAATGTGTTAAACGCCTAGCCTCGTACACAAGCGTGAAAAAGACACTGTTGTTAACTAGGACATTCACAGACGTAGGCTATTAGCGTAGGCCTACGTACAGTATCTCCTTTCTGCTTAATGACAGCACCGACTGTGTCCGGCATAGACTGAATCAGCGTCTGAAGTGTCCCGACTGCTATCGATCTCCACGCTCTTTGGAGGCGACATTTGTGCTGATCAACGTTCTTTGGCTCAGGACCTTTATAAACGCTAAGAGATCAAATACTCCACAAGTTCTCAATAGGAGAACACAGGTTACACAGAGAGGTCCTTGGGTTTTATGTGTGACGGGAGGTTGTCGTTTAGCCACTTCGTCGTCACAGCTGATGTATGACAGCGTGCAACATAATACTGCTGAAATAAGCTTACTCCTAGATCATTATCAACAAATAACGTTCGTTGCATGACACTGCCGTTGTCATTATTTTGCTCTCTCGAACGCTGGCTTTACGATCTGCTCGAGAATGTTGGTGATGTAGGTTACGTAGTACTGTGAGTTCAGTCTGGTACCATTTGGCACAAATTGAAGTTAAGTGAGACCTCTGGCAGTCATTTCACCCCAAACCATCACAGACGGACCAAACGTCATCTGTGGAGCAGGCGGAATGTTCTCTTCCTATGCCGGATAGAGTCAGTGCTGTCATTAAGCAGAAAGAAGATACTGTACTCATAATTTGAGCGCTAATAGCCTAGATATGTATGTCCTAGGTATAGCAACAGAGTCTTGTCACGCTTGTGTACGAGGCTATAGACGTACACATTTTCTTTACTTTGTTAATTTGATGAACGTCGTTTTTTTCGCAAAAACTGGTCGTCTTTACATTTTCATAAAAAATAATGGCAACAACGGAGCGGATCACAGTCACATTTTTACCAGTATCTTTCATTTGATTTATGTATGCACTGACAAAATATTATGAAGAACGATGAAGCCGTTACTGAGAAAACGCATTTTGAAGACGGTGAACGAACTTTCGTGTCACCCTATAATTTTTAAAACTAAGCATAGTTCCTGGTTCTGGAAGTTCTATTCGTTGGGCGTCCTGCTGCGAACAGTACTCGGTATGTTTGTGTAACGAACCTACTTTTCTATAACCGATTAAACATCTTCTGCAATAGTGCATCGACCTATGGTTTGTTTCAGTTCGGCACGCTGCCAACTTATTAAAGTTCTTAATCCAACAATAATGCTTCTTTTCTCCATCAGAAATGAGTAATAGATCTACGCAGATATTGCTTTCGTTCTTCGATACATATATAGGGAAGAGGTCGTTCTCATAACCATAAACATTAACACTAATATTATTACTCCTCTCAAACTTACTTATCACATTTGCATCCGCCGCTACTGGGAATTCGATACCACTCCAATTGAGTTTCTTAGATTGTTCTTTTAGAACTCTCGTGATTCTCTCCGAGTCGCGATCAATTGGGTTCAACGCTCTAGTAATACACCATTTAAAACATTCATCGTCGCCGTTTTCCATGTTAATAATAGCCTTTTTATTGGCTAAATACTTAGGAAGCGGAATATAGGAACTACCTTTCAGCGGTTTATAAACAACCGTGTTGATTTCTAATTTTTGGACCGCACGGAGTCTCCAGTTGCTCCCTCGCATCTGGAAGGTTGCCATCGACTCCATAATTTTATCTTTCGCGTTATTATAAATTTCACCTACATCAGTGGAGTCTAGAATCACCTCAGTCCTTGAAACGAATGGAAAATCTTTGGAATCTACTTCTCCAGTCTTCATATCAACCTTCTCCATTGTGCAGGTTAAGAACGAAGTTGACCTTAGTCTGGCAATTTTTTGTCAACAAGTCTATCACCTGTGCTTGAACGATGTCTAGAAAAGATGAGGCATCAATACCATTAGCCCCCTCTACCTCGTATTGTTTCGTGAAGCCTTTGATAGCCCTAGCCGTCTCTCTAATTTTACGCGCCTTCGTATGAAAGTTAGCGAATATAGAATTCACCTTAGCTTTCAGTGCTTCTAACTTTTCATCCACTTTTCTCTTCGGTTCTTTAGGAATATACCCCTCGATCCACTTTGCGAATGTATTAATCGCTGATTTTGTCTTATCGAATATTTTTTGTACTGTCGTGGCTGATACTGTCGTGGCTGGTACTGTCGTGGCTGGTACGGGTGTGAGTATTGGGGATTCAATGACTGGAACGGAAGCGTCGAGTAAAGTACCGTTATAGGCTATAATTTTAGCAATCACGTCCGCTTTCCGCAGTCTCGTATATCCGTGCAAGCCGCTCTGCTTGGCGATTTGTCTTAATCCAATAACTGTGTTCTTCGTATAGTCCATTTTATATTGGAACGGTATGTCTTTAAGCTGTTTCGAAAAAATATTTTCAGTCATTTTATATACACAAGAAAAAAAGTTTTTTTTGAAATCGTTCGTTGCAGTAGAGCGCCCCGTGACTCATCATCGATACCGCGGTGATTTCCAATAGTATCGATGATGAGTCATTGGCGCGCGCTTGAGGTGGGTTTGGCCCCATGATAGGTAGGCTTAAGACATTTGACCAAGACATTGGTTTGTGCACGGCGGGATCGAAAATATTGGAAATTCCCTAGTTTCGATTCTTCTTTTTATTGGTTGGTATTGGTTGGGGTGATTTTTTTGAGTTGATTGCTGGTTGATTGAGTTGATTGCTGGTTGATTGCTGGTTGATTGCGTTAGCCGCCGCAAAGAACTACTACTGCTGCTGGCTGCTCTCCATCTATCTTCTCATCGAATGACTGTGAAGTCTGCCTGGCACCAGGTCTCAAACTAAGAGTTAGGCCTACCTTAAACATGCAGACTGCGCCAAAGACATTCCACTTTGATCAGCTTCGTATACCTTCATGGATACGATTCTTCCAATCCTAACAGCCCCCTCCCCATGAAAGCATCCAATCTGCATCGCAGAAATGGCCGATCCTCGTCTCCGTGGCTAATATTGAGGATCTGGACGCGGCTAAACCCAAATAACTTGAGATCAATAGCTAATGCAACAATTTCATGTAAAACTGGTGAAATGGTTGTAGCTGCTAAGCTCACACTCTAATTTGATAGGAATAACCTCCTGCCAACATTCCAATCACGTTTTCGGGAATGTCACTCGGCGGAGACCTTGCTTGTTCGCCTTCTTTCAGGCATTTATGAGCCGCTGGCAAATCCCAGGTTACGCTCTTGCTATAAGCCTAAGTGTTTCATTCAATACGGGGGAGCATATTCTATTGAAGCGCCTATTTAACTACTTCCCAGCTAGGTTTATCTCATATTTCCAGTTGCCCTGGTCTCCTTCTTCGTTTGGCTAATAGGCCTAAGGTTCTGTTCTGGATCATCCGCTCTAGTCCACAAAACTTCACATTGAGCACCGACTGAAGCGCTAATAGACGAACGTTTGAAAAACAATAATTATTGAAAAAAGAACTTAGTAGCCTACCGGTAGTCAATTCGAGAAAATATAAGAGCGTGAATTAAGGTAGTGAAGAGGGAGGAGGAGACAGAACGACGAATGAACCTGGTACGCCTTAAATGGGAATATGACGAGCGTGTGATATTGGAAATGTGCTCAGTAAAGGTAGTCGTAAGTGAAATATCAAAAACAACACCCAGATCCCGCCTGCTTGACGAGAAGATAAAGAGCGGAATTTCTCAGTGAGCAGAACAAGATCAAGCTCCTAGAGCTGCAGGGGGTGCCTAACCAGATGAACTTAGCATTTGAAGTATTAAGGGAGAGGTGATTAGAGAACATCCAGAAGTGGAGACAATTCTCAGACAAATAGTACGAGATTTAGCCTAATACACCCAACGAAAGGCAACTGTAATTTTCTGATAGGCCTACATTATAAATAGGCCACTTGCCGATACTATTCAATTTTTTCAATCAATCAATCCATTTTATTGTAACCATCAACCATAAACAATTGTCATAGTACAAGATGCTTCACATAATCGGATGGCAACAAGGAAGGCCCTAAGGGATGAATATCCCGCTAACAGGGACACCTATTTAGGCTACATGTGCAATTTTAACTGATTTCTAAACGGTTGATTATCATGAATTGAACAATAGGCTAAAAAAACCTCTGGAATAAAATGACATATGAACTTAGTAAGTCGTGCCCGAAATTTTTTGTATTTCAATTAGTTTCTAATTTTTTCCTCATATAATTCTAGCCTTAAGACAGTCAGTTTAGGGACCCGTGAAGGATCTGTCTAGGTGCCAGAAATTTCTGTCATCGACTCTGTTTGAACCTGCAAAATCTCAATAACGGACCAGTGTATATCCGCAGTCGCAGAACAGTTTCCCTATGTAGGCATATAGCTACAAGTTCAATTTAGTTGCTTCCAAGATTATCTGGTAGGCCTTAGGCCTATATCATGTAACTTCTTGTTCCAATTTCCATGACTAGGGGTAGTACAAATTTTCGATGGGTTTGAATACTGTGTTTTCTCAAATGATAGAAATGACCGGGATTCTGGGAACAATTTTGGCGCGTTAATTTGCTGCGATTTTCGTCCATCTTTATAAAACACTGACGCGAATTTTCTGGTTGTTCTTGAGCTAGTAGCCTATGTCTAGCTGATTCAAAACGGGCAAATTGGAATTGGGAGATACTGTGGGGTGCTATTGAGCGTTGAACTTCAATGATTTCAGTTGAATAAGCAAACACAAAATGGTACGACTGATTGTCTGATTTTGACTTGACTTACTTGACTTATGGCTTTGACGATGCTTTCGCACGTGACAGCCGCCCAGCTATGGAAAATCTCCACATCTTTCTCTCTTGAGCTTTGTGTGTAGCTTCTTGTAAGGACCAACCCATCTCCCGACAGTCCTCACGTATCATGTCGACCCATCTCTTCTTTGGTCTTCCCTTTTTTCTTTTTCCATGCACATATCCGTTGACAGCTACCTTCGGGTATCTCTCATCCCTCATTCTGGATACGTGGCCAAAGTAGCGTAGCCGTTTACTTTGGATTTTGTGTATTATATCATGTTGAATATTCAGTCTGTTGTATATCTCTGTTTTCCTAATCCTATCCCTTCTCGTGACACCTTCTATCTTTCGTAAGCACGCCATTTCAAACACCCTCAGCCTCTGCTTCTGTGCTTCCCTCAGTGTCCACGTCTCCGAATTGTACAACAATGCACTCAGCACCAACGTCTCATACATCTGAACTTTAGTGGTCTTTCCTATTTCCTTCGAGCTCCAAACCTTACCCAGCACTTGCAGTATTCCTCTGGCCAGCCCGATTCTTCTATCCACGTCTTTTACAGATTCTCCATTTGTGCTAATGGTTCCCCCCAGATACACGAAGTTCTCTGTCTGTTCTAGTTGGTGTCCATCCGCTTCTAAGGGAAATTTGATGTTGCCCCTTCCGAGGAATTGGCTCTCCGTTTTCAGTACATTTATGCTCATCCCCCATTTCTCGACTCACTTGGACCACTTTATCTAGCGACTGTTGTAGTCCATTTGCTTGTTTCGCCAACAGGGCGATATCATCCGCAAATCTCAGGTCACTTATCGTCTGTCCTCCGATCACCGCTCCTTCCTCCGTTCCATCCAATGCCATAGCCATGATTAGTTCCAGGAATATGTTAAATAACAGTGGCGACAAAACGCATCCCTGTAGTACTCCAACAATAGTTTTAAACTGATTTTATTCAACGTCAAAGAACATTGCCATCTTTTAAGCGTCCGTGCAAATAGCACCAATGTGCTAATTAGCCTGCATATAGAATTTTCAATTTAGGTTGCTCTTTTCGCAATCTGGCACAGAACGCAATAGGTATTGTCGCAATTTAGGTCGTTGAATCGCCCACGATAACATGAGTCCACTGCAATGCATGCTTCACCACCGATGCAGTCTGGTTGGTTACCACTCCAGTATGCGTAGTTCATTTCAATATCGTATGCATCATTGAAAGTCCAAACAAATGGTTTAGTGCAATCCTTGTCACGCCTTACGCCGCTTGTCCAAAGGAATGTGTCAGGCTCTGTACCGTTACGACAATTCTTAAACATCTCTGGAAAGCAAGAAATTCGTTGTACGCTTAAACGAAATAATCTAATGCTAATTGTTGCACAATTAGACAATTTAGACCAACATCTTTGCCGAAATAATCTTCGAACAATATCGACGAAGAAGATTCACAAAAGTAAAAACAATTTGTATTTCCCATAGGCCTATAATACTTGTAATTTTTTTTAAATTCAACTACGCTGATAAATGCCCACCATATTCACATTGTCACATTCGCGCCAATGGAGCCACCATGCAAAGACTAGGCTATAGGCCTATTTGCCTCCTAGTCGACGTTATTGCTGAATTATTGTAGGCTATAAATGTCATCATGGTCGTAACTTCCCCGTGAAAAGTTGTGGTGACTATTCCTCTGCTCACAACTTCTTTCTACCCTTATTTCCTTCGGTTTCCTCTCCCCCCATTTACGAATGTAGGACAACCTCTAGTGATAACTCTTCCTCCCTTCCTTCTCCATTCTCACTCTTTACTCCCCTTCGTCTCTCTCGCTGGTGCGCTACACGATCTTTCCATGCACTCACGGATAATTAAATCAACGTTTAACACGCCTCTTTTATTATAATATTTATTATCCAGATTCCTCCTATTCTATTCGTTAGTCTTGATAGCCACTTCAATTCTATATCAAAGCAGTGTGCACTTTTTGCCAATCCAGCTGGGAACTTGAAAACCGCCGGATAGATTGTTGAAATAATTTCAAATGCGTTCCTCTTAACACACAGCGCTTTATGTACCTGTATCATTTTTTTATTCACTTTATATTTTTTATGCGGTTTTCAAGTTCCCAGCTGGATTGGTTTACACAAAAGGAAAGAAATTTAATATTTTAAAAGTGCATATGGGATTTAAGTGTTACATAATAATTAGGCCTATAGCAACTACTGTGCCAAATGTGGATTTGTCTGAACCATCGAAGTGCCGGTCCAAACCAAAGACAAATCGGGTGAGCGACATGAAACGAACAGCAACGAAACAATAATGGACACCACCGTCACAATAGAAAGTTACGCCTATAGCATTGGTGGAACTCCGTAGGGCCTAGCCTAAACCCGCAAAAAGTTGACTCAGACTTAAGGGAATGGTCAGCAATCTAGACAACTTGGATAATAGATTTGCTCGAATGAATGGACACTGGAAGGCTGTGGGAGCCTTATACTCTTGGGACCTGATTCAAGTGAAGACCACAACACATGTGTGAGCACGCGTGAGCATGCCACGCCTCGGACCCAAAACGATTAGTGGTAGAGAATTGCTTCACGTTCCTTCCCCAAGCTTAAAGTGGAGAGGGAATTCCTTCCCTACCCTCCTTAGGATTCACGGCCATTATTCAGGACGGCTACACTGTGGACAGTGAATACGCTGCGGAGACCTCTATCAGCACTGATGCCACCAAGGGCGGACACAGAAACTTTGAACGGGGGGCCAAAAAATTCTAGGCCTTTGGTCTGTGGAAAAATATTTTTCGTGTCATCTGCCAAAATTTTCAGGAAAATAATACCATTTCATCCGCCAAAAAAGTTGATGACCTTTTTTTTAGTCATCGGCCACAATTTTCGGGAAAATCATACCATTTCATCCGCGAAAAAAAGGGATGACTTTTTTTTTAGTCGTCGGCCAAAATTTTCGGGGGGGGGCAATTCGCCATGACACCTCTATTCGTATTGCTAATTTCAAACCAAATGGGGGGGCACGTCCCATGGCAGTTTTAAATGGGGGGCATGGCCGGATTGGCACCCCCTGGATCGATCCGCCCCTGGATGCCACTGCGGTGTTAGACACGAATAACCTATATGCCTAATCATAAAAAAAAGTGGTGGTGATAGTCCGGCAAATAAATATTTTTCAACTATAAAGTATCTGGTTGCCTAACATAATATTATATGCCATTGCGATGTTAGTCACGAATAGCCTGTAATTTCTTCTATTCGTGACTAGTCACATCGCAATGGCATAATTTTAAATAATATTATGTTAGACAGCCAAAATAATGCTTTCATGTTTAAAAAATATTTATTTGCCGAACCAAAAAGTGGTGGTGATTATCACCACCACTTTTAAAAGTGGTGGCGACTGGACACCACCGTCACAATAGAAAGTTACGCCTATAGGCTACTCATCAATGCCGTCCTTGACATTGGTAACTTGATAAGTTAGCAGAACTTTTGCCGAAGTCCATGATAACTTTCATCAATGAACCTCACATTTAGAGAGAAAAAGTTTCATCGTTCCGAATTCTACTTGAACAAGAATTATTGCCATTTGCCATCAATGCCTTACCTTAGACCTTATTCCTTCTCGTGCAGAACTGCACATCGGACGACGCAGCTCTACATTCTCCTCTGTCCATCGCCACCTAGTCCTACAGCTTCCTCCCACGTAATCTCCATACACTGTAGATCTTTTCGTATGGTCTTCTTCCAATTCTTTCTCGGTCTTCCCTTCCCACGCTTCCCCTCGCGAAATCACTTCACTGCCTGGTTGGCTCTCCTATCTCGCCCATCCGTATCAAGTGTCCATCTGTCCATTCAATAGAATTTTTATTTAATCAAGAAATTATTTTATCATCAATTCAAATTTATTCGTGCGAGGATCTTCCCACCATTCCATCATTCATTCATTCATTTCAAGAATTTATATAGCGCCTCTTCAAGAAATCCACTCAGAAGCGCTCCCAGTCCAACCACGGTGAAACAAAAAAGTTTTAAGGAGCTTGTAGAACACTGACTAGTCGACCCTAGGCAGCAAGCGCATCTGCAACGGGAGACTATTCCAGACAGAAGGACCTACAACTGAGAAAGCACGACGCTGACAGGTTGATGTTTCAACACGCGGGACCAAAAGCTTACCGCTAGAGGCAGAGCGAAGGGCTCTGCGAGAAAGGACAACAGATAATGGACAGCAGAGTTCACACAGATAAGTCGGGGCACAGCCAAGGAGACAACGCCAAACCAGTGAAGCAATTCTGTATTCGATGCGCTGTGAGTAAGGGAGCCAGTGTAGAGTATCACGAATGTAAGATGAAACGGATGCATATTTGGGGATTCGACCAATTAGCTGGGCTGCAGACCGAAGAACGCGGTCAAGTCGGGATATCTATATTAATAAAGAGAGGATTCTGTCTGTCTGTCTGTCTGTGTGTCTGTCTGTGTGTTTGACCGGAATGCATTTCGACAGTTTTTGACCTTTTAACTCCAAACCTTCACTACTCTCTCCGTCTCGGCGTCGGACACCCAGTGGAGGGGTTGGCGATTCTCTATAACCATGGGGGCCAGGGTGGGGGGCGAAACCCCCCAAATTTTTTTCAATAAAACGCAGCTATTGATTTCAAACTTTGCACCTAGACAGAGGGCCATCGGAACCACCCAGTGGAGTTGTTGGCGAATCTCCCCCACCATAGGGGCCACGGTGGGGGCGAAAACCCTAAGTTTATTAAACACCTTTTTAAACGCTTGCATGGTCATTATATAAACGCAGCTGATGTAAATGATCTTCCAATCCGCTTTGCTGTAAAGTCTTACTATAATCATAGTCAACTAGCTGAACCCGGCCACGCGTTGCTGTGGCTGAAAAGAGCATTCAACCATCCCTCCCTACCTCCCCTCCCCAACCCCCTCACCCACCCCTCCCCTTCCCTCTGCCAACCCTCCCCCTTCGCCTGCCCCTCCCCTCTCCTCTCCCTCCCCTCCCCTGCCCATCCCCTCCATCCGCTCCCTCTCCAAACCCTCCCCAACCCCTCCCAACCCCCTACCCCTCCCCCTCCCCTCCCACGTCCATCGCTCCCCTCCGCTCCCTCCCCACCCTCTTCGTCCCATTAAACCCTAATTTCACGGGTGGCGTACAGGTGGAGAGGTCAGAGTGTGGTGGGGTGTTGTCGGGTGGGTGAGTTTGGGGTGTGTTGGTGGAGGGTGTGGGGTGGGGTGGGAGCTGGCTTGGGCTGGGGGTTCGGGTGGTGGGGTGGAGGGTAGGGGTGAGTGTAGGATGGGTGGAGGTGGTAGGTGGAGGGCGGAAGGGGTGGGATGGGGCGGGTGAACGAGGTGGGGTGGACGGGGTGGGGTGGGGTTCGGGGGTGGAGGTGGGAATGTGGTGAGAGTGTGGGGTGGAGGTGGGGTGGAGGAGTAGAGGTGGGGTGAAGGTGAGGGTGTGGTGAGGGTGGGGGTGGGGTGGAGGGGTGGAGGTGTGAAGCGGGGCGGGTGGAGGGGTGGGTGGGGTGGGGTGGAAGCTTTGGGGTGGAGGTGGGGGTGTGGTGAGGATGGGGTGGAGGTGGCGTGGAGAAGTGAAGCGGGGGCGGATGGAAGGGGTGGGGTGTACGGGGTGGGGTGGAGGTGGGGTGGAGGTGTGGTGTGGGTGGGTGAAAAGGGTGGCATGGGGCGGTTGAACGGGGTGTGGTGAGGGTTGGGAGTGGGGTGAGGTGGAGGGGTGGAGGTGTGAAGCGGGGCGGGTGCAGGGTGTGGGTGAGGTGGGGTGCTTTGGGGTGGAGGTGGGGGTGTGGTGAGGATGGGGTGGAGGTGGCGTGGAGGGGTGAAGCGGGGCGGATGGAAGAGGGTGGGGTGTACGAGGTGGGGTGGAGGTGTGGTGTGGGTGGGTGAAATGAGTGGCATGGGGCGGGTGAACGGGGTGTGGTGAGGGTGGGGGTGGGTGAGGTGGAGGGGTGGAGGTGTGAAGCGGGGGCGGGTGGAGGTGTGGGTGTACGGGGTGGGGTGGGGGTTTTGGGGTGGAGGTGGGGTGTGAGTAGTAGTTAATTGTGCCCTTTGGGGGTCTTTTATTATTTCCTGAGGGGGGGTGCTCGGTAGTACAGTGGATAGCGCGCTGGACTGTCGACTCAGCTATGATGAGTACACGGTCAGTGGATGATGAGACGGCGAGAGAGAGGGGATTGACCACCGCCTTCATATGCCAAGGCCTTGAAAATGAAGTCTTTTGTGCCCTTTGGGGGTCTTTTATTATTTCCTGAGGGGGGTGCTCGGTAGTACAGTGGATAGCGCGCTGGACTGTCGACCAAGAGGTCGGGGGTTCAATTCCCCGCCGGGGCAGAAATTTGTTACGAGATTTCTGTTCCACAAGCCGACTCAGCTATGATGAGTACACGGTCAGTGGATGATGAGACGGCGAGGGAGAGGATTGGTCACCGCCCTTTGGAAGTCTTTTATTATTTCGATCAGCAAGGAAATTAAGGTCGTAAGAATACTGCCGAAAAGTCTCTAGCTAATATATTTAGTGCGATGTGCGAATAAGCGAATATCTCGAGAAAATCGGTATTGGTTACGAAAATTATGCAACTACCGGTTGAATTGTTAAACGCAGCTCCCGTTCCCCCTCCGCCCGCAATTTGCATGTAATTCGCCCCATTTCTATACAGGTAGACGTTACCAGGAGTGGTACTACTGTTACCAAATTCTATGTACGTCGAAACGAAATAGTATCCGGCTTTACCGGGAGTGAAACGGGTCAGTCCCGCACTTATGACACCATCGGTTTTGAATCTTACACTATCGAAAGTAACTCTTGTGTGAGTTTTAGCGATTAAGAATTGCCAAGTTAAAGAATGAATGCTAAGCGCGGGACCGATTGAGATAGAATCTACATACTGCTTCGTAGCTGCATCGCTGGCGTTGTTGGGTTCGTGTAGTCCTGTAATGTAAGCATCATGCATAAAGATGGACTTATACACATTTATTTTAGACGGAGGAGTGCCATCGAGTGACTTAACCATCTCTAACATGATTTCATTGTTTATTCTAAAACGAAATCCATCCATCGATTGTAATGTAATAGAATTGTTTAACGAACATTGTAGTTTATTTCGTATACTACCTAAGAAAATAGTGAATTCTTTATTTTCTCCTCTCAAGTCCTTACAACCCATTGAACGCAGACGATCGGAGCCAACGTTTAAGATTAGATCACCAGTCATGGTATCACCAGTTTTAGACACCTTCAATGTAACTTGTTCATCAACGTATTTCTTATTCGTCAAATGATTATCGTTGGACGGAGAATCGGCGTGATTCGTTATCAAATCAATGGCTTGCCCCCAACTTAAGGCCTCATCCATTCCTGCTGTCAAAGGCTTCGTTGTGGGCAGTCCTTTAATTTTGTGACCACCCATTTTTAGATTTCCAGTCGCGATGTTTGCTCCATCCAATCGAAGAAAACTAGCATTTACTTGACTAAGAGTGACACCTCCAGCGATTACTCTTTGTGATGAACCAACATCGGTGTGACCGAATTTATCGACAGGCATTTTATATATAATAATAATTTTTAATGCAGATTAGTCATCGTATACATATAATTGCATTACCTGAATCCCTCGTGGAAGATCGTTATCCTTTGCCAGTACTCTAACTCTGTAATATTGATACGCATCCGTAGTAGAAATATTAAAAAATGTCGGAATAGTCTCTGAAGGAGTTGAAGATGTATGTAAGTGTGCAAACACTGCTCCATCATTGCTAGCGGATAAATTCCAATAAGATACAGATACGGTTTTCAACGCAATTCTCCAAATTTTAACTGGCTCAGGACATTTAATTTGTAACCAAACAGTTTCATCTTCACCCGAAACCCAAGCTGCGTTAGCATCGTCAGTGAGATTAGTGAAAGCATGGTAGGCTTTGCTTCCGGCAAAACAAGAACTGGCGCTAGCAACGAATCCTGTTACACTTACATCAGCTTCCAAGGGAGGAATATACCCAGCACGACACTTTTTCAGAGATTTATCGACGTACTTTGTAACTTGTTCATCAACGTATTTCTTATTCGTCAAATGATAATCGTTGGACGGAGAATCGTTGTGATTCGTTATCAAATCAATGGCTTGCCCCCTACTTAAAGCTTCATCCATTCCGGCAGTCGAAGTATTCGTTACTGAGAGACCTTTTATCACATGTCCATTCATTTTTAAATTTCCAGTCGGCAGATTTGCTCCATCCAATCGAAGAAAATTAGCATTTACTTGGCTAAGAGTAACACCTCCAGCGATTACTCTTCGTGATGTTCCTCCAGCAGCGGTGTGACCAAATTTATCGATAGGCATTTTATATATATATTTATATATAATAATTTTTAATGCAAGCCATTTATAACTTCTTGAAATTTACAACCATCGTTCATCGTCTTCTTTAAGACGTACAGACACAAATGGCCGCAAAACACTTCGTTATCGGGTTGTATTCGCTCGCTGTTATATAACACTGGACGGCGTAAATACTTTATCAGTTCCAGAGGGGGAGGAAGGCCGTAACTATCGAAATATATTTTCTCATTACCGCTCTTTAAGAAAGAGCACCAATGCTGAACGGTTCCTTTAGAATCGTCTAGATTCAATATCCCACATTCAATCCGTCTAGGTTTATTCGGCAGCTCGTCTCGCACGAAAACGCCTCTAAAATTCGTAATATTCAGCTTCTTCGCGGCATCCAATAATTCAAAATTCGTTAACGGATGATTTGGAAGAACTACGCCTTCGACATCGATGTTTTTCACAGTTGCAGAACTCATTTTATATTTCATCTAAATGTTTTAAAAAGTAATTCGATTTTACTTCCTGCACTACATACAGCCAGCGATCTATTTTGTTTGATTTTTGGATATTTTTAACCGGTAGGAATGGACGAATATTCTTCCAATTCATAGCTTTAAGAAGTTCTTCTTCGTCTAGCAAGTTGAACGACGATAATGGCAAAACATGATCGAAATGCCAAACCGAACCGTAATTTTCCATTGTCATTCCTTCTTCTAACTGAAATTCAATCCATTTAGTAAATATTTCAAAGTCAACACCGATAAGTTGGCACGTCGTTTGTGATTTCGATTTACCTCTTAATGATTCACTAAGCCTACTCCTCATATTTTTAAGTATTTTAAACTCAGGATCATATTGCTTTCGAGCTTCAGAATACGAGTGATTATATTTATATTTACATTCCTTACATTCTTTATCAAACCCGTCTTTACAACATCTATTTTTTACAAATTCTAATATGTTCTTCTCTTTCTTACATCGACAGCAAACTTTTTTATCTTTTATTTCCCTAGTCTCTAGTATCGAGTATTTTTGCCTAAGTTCCTTCATTTTGGTCTTTTTACACGTTTTACAAATAGTATAATAACCGCTCTTATTTGATTTATCTTTATGAAATTCGTTTAAGTTTTTTTCCATCCTACATTTGGTACACACTTTAGAGTCATCCATTATATATATATATTTTTCTTTAAATAGTTTTCAATGAGTAATGACCATATGCCAAAGTATGAATACCATCTGCTGATATTACTCGTTTATCGTCGTCGGCAGATAATGCAACTTTATTAATTTCTTCCGTATAAATATCGTGATGATAAGATCTAATAACATTCATCGTTCGTTGTTGTTCTTTTTTGGTAAGTAAGCAGTCTCTATAATCTTCGTGAGTGATAGTTTTTTGGACAACATTCTTCTTAATACCTTTACATTTCTTGTGCTCATCTCCAGCAGCCATCTTATAAGAATACAGCTTTGCTCGCAACCCGATAAATTCTTTTATCTGTTTCCCACTAGTTTCATCCTTGAACATTCCAATAACTTTTTTATTTACTCCAACCTCAATACCAGATGGATGATCTCTCGGGTATTCACTCGTGTCGAATCGAGTCTTAATATCGCCTGCGATATCTGAGTAAAAGTCTTCAGTTTTAATTTCGTATGTCAAAGAATCTGTATCGGTAAATAATAATTTAGCTCTATTTCCGTATTTATCCTTGATGTAATTGTAATGAAATTCATACATCAACGTTTTGCTCAAGTCTAATATACACATGCCAAGATATATAGGTTTATTATAGTACAATTTAGTTTTTTTCATGTGAACGGCTATTAGATTTTCATCGAAAATAGTACATCTCTCATAATTAGGTTTAGCGGCTAGTTCAATAGCCCTCTCCTCTTGACACACTAACTCTACATCAACACGATTTTCAATGTTCTCACAAGTTTTTCCAAAGACACTGTTATTCATTAACTTGAAAAAGTCTTTCTCAAAGTCATTAGTAGCTTTCGTTCTAAGAGCTGTATTTAAATCGATATACTTTTTCAACCAATCACTTTCTTCGAATAGTACACCTCTATGCACTTTTGTTATTTTCAAACCCAAGCTCTCATACAGCTTCAGATTATCGTAATGCAGCACATACTTCTTTTTATGGTTTAAGTTTGGAATTAACTTTTTGACTTTGTTAATCTCAATGCTTTCGGGGGCTAACGGAAAATCGTTATGCAGGTCGTGTAACTCTTTAGGATATTCCAAATCAACTTCCAATATGCATGGAATACTTCTCCAATTATTTAATTCATCTTCGTTCATCCATTTGAACCCGTGAGTAGGTAAATTTTTGATCATAGCCCATCCATATAGATTATTCGCATCCAGGTAAGTAATAAATGTAGAATTTTCGTTACTATTGAAATCGCTCATATATTTATTATTCGCTTTCCCGTAACGATTTGATATTGTGCTCACTCCTCCTCTCATCCCTTGCCTAAGCATCAGAATCATATCATAATCATTCAATAACTCCAATTTCACGCCTGTCAATTTTAAAGCGGCATCCCAGGCTAAACCAGGAGATGTAAATTACCATGCAGGGTCAAGCGTATAGTTCTTCATACACACATCTCTAAAGTTTTCGAAAACATCGGCAAGTAACAGAACATCCGAAACGTTGTATAAATCGTGATATTCTCTGAATGTTTTGCATCCAAATTCCTTCCATACCGTTTTTGCATGCTCGTAGTCTTCATCGCTAATATTCGAATCATTTAGCTTAGAATAGAATGCGGATTTTGGTGGTAGTTCGGTTTCATTAAAGGTAGTAAATGAATCGACGTAGTCATAAGGATATATGCCTTTTCTCAGCAAAAGATCGAGCTTCTTTCCAGTATATCGTTTCCCAATATTTTTACACTGGTCTTTGCTTAGGTTCCTCGATAAAACATCAAGACTAGAAGCCATAAATTTAAAACTGTCGATAAAGCGCAAATCGCGCTTGACGGTAATCTCTTTTCCCTCTTTATTTACAAACTTATGAACAACGACCTCTCTGCTAAAAGATATATACTTTTCCTCGTTATTAGGTATGCAATTAATTTTCTCTCCATTATTACCTCTCAGTTTCTTAATGAACAGATGACAATCGTACCCGGAAAGATTATGAAACACTACAGGGAAAAACTTGGGGACTTTATAGTTTACATTACAAATGTTATGAGCAGCCCCTCTAAATTTACCGCTAAGATGACAGTGATCTCTCACTCGGTCTTCGCCCAACGGTTTTTCACAGATATGGCATATAGTAGCTCCATCAAAACACTTCTTGTCCTCTTCTGTAAATATCATCTTCTTAGGAAATTTAAATTGATTATATATTTGTTTTATATTCTCTTCTAGTTTATCTACAAATATTTGACCAACATCATCATCTTCGCTTTCAGCCGTAAACGTCACAGGATCTTGTGAATATACGCTATCATCGAAACATTTTATGTAATAACAAAAGGAGCTAGGAATATGCTTTTGATATTTATTAGTGTACGACAACTCTGGATTTGGTTGACAAGTGGCTACTGGCTTCACAAAAGACTCAAAATCTGCGTAGACTATAAACGGAACCCTCATAGAATTGTTATAATTTTTAAAACTTAACATAGTTCCTGGTTCTGGCATTTCTATTTTTTGTGCGTTATGGTGTTTGCAGTACTCATCATGGTTGTTAAGCGCTTCTGTCGTTGTGAAACCATTCATACACCTTTTACAATAGTGCGCTGAATAATGTGAATTTGCTGTTCGGAACGTCATCAATCTGTTAAAATTCTTGATCCAGCAATAATGTTTTTTTTCTCCATCAGATATAAGCAAAAGATCAATACTACTTTCACACTTAGACAGATAAAGCGGATAGACATGTTTTTCGTAACCAAATATATTAACACTAATATTATTATTTCTCTCAAATTTACCTATCACATTAGCATCAGCAGCAACTGGAAACTCAATGCCACTCCAATTAAGTTTTTTCGATTGTTCTGTCAAAGCTTTCGTTATTTTTTCCGGATGGTCATCCACCGGATTCAAAGCTCTAGTGATACACCATTTGAAGCATTCTTCGTCGTGGTTTTTCATATTTATAATAGCCTTTTTATTAGCTAAGAAGCTGGGAAGTGGAATGTAAGAACTACCTCTTAAGGGGGTATATTTTACCGTATTTATATCTAATTTTACAACAGCTTTAAATCTCCAATTACTTCCTTGCATCTGAAAACTAGCAATAGACTCCATGATTTTATCCTTCTTTCTGCTGTATATTTCATTCAAGTCGGTTGCTTCTAAAATAACTTCTGCCCTCGAAAGGAATGGTATATCCTCAGAAGTCACTATTCCAGATTTCATATCTACTCGTTCCATAGTACAAGTAAGAACTAGATTAACCTTTGTTTGGCGATTACTCGACAACAGATTTACTACCTGCGGTCTGACGAAATTAAGAAACGACGAGGCATCCATTCCATTAATTCCATCTATTCTATATTGCTTGGTGAATCCTTTAATAGCCGACGCCGTTTCTCGAATTTTAGTTTTATCGAATATCCTGGAAACAGTTGACTTCAACGATTCGAGTTTTTCGTTAACGACTTTAGTGTCTCGTTCGGGCACATAACTAAGTAGCCAATCCGCAAAATCATTTATTTTAGCTCTAACCCTATTTTTGTATTTTCTCTTAGGCGCTACTGGTTTGTATTTACCAGGTGTGGGTGTAAGCGTAGGAATCTTAATGTCAGGAACCGGCGAGTCGAGCAAGTGTTCAACATGGTTCATGTTTCTTAAACTACTTTTCTTTAAATACATTTTATCTTACCACGCAAAAATATTAATACATGTGAGATCGAAGATCCACTTATCTGTGAGATCGAAGATCCACTTATCGAACACTTTAATTGCATATCATTCTATCTCTCATACACTTTAATTTCATATCTATCTCTCCAGACATTTCCGTTATGATAAGCTATTATGCCAGCACTCTGACCGTACGCCTTAGCAGCTTTATACATCGATGGATACGAGGTAACAACGCCAGTCTCTCGATCTATAATATCTACTCTTCTCGGTTGTTTCCTGATACTACCCAGCGTGTCATGTCGATATGACACAGACTTGTAGTCCGTCGGAAGAATTTTCTTTTCAATCAATACAGCTATCATTTGAGGTTTGTTGAGATGCGAAGTGCCTGTAACATTGTTATGCTTGGCCAACATTCTAAGCTCTGGTAGCTTCATAATATATAAGTATTCTTTAAATCAATTTTCCATACACTACACTCATTTTCTGCCCATCCGATTGGAACTGCAGCAACCTATCTGAAATTACGACAGCATACGCTTCTGTGTCGGCTGGCACTGCTGCATTGAAAAGAGCCTTAATCTGAATATCAACGACTGACGATTTCAAACGCTCGGATTGTTTGCTTACATCGAACACGAACAACGGGTATAATTCTTTATAATCTACAGGTGTTATATTGCTTTGGGTAATCAACTTATCCATACCATAGAATTTTTGACTAAAGGAGGACGCGTCTCTGTACGCTCTGGAGAATTGTTGATTAGGAAACGACAGGTTATGATCGACAGCTGGATATCTTTCTTGATTCATCATCACATATATGTTCTTGAGATCGCAGTGATTAAATAGCGACGGATTACTTTCCTGATTACCGCTACGGTCCGTCTGAAATCCTACGATGATATATCTAGGTTTCTCAGGTGATGTTTTTACGCTAAGACGCCAACTGAAACTTGTCGACTGAGGAACCGTTATTGTGTCGCATTGACGAGCTCTATACGCAACTGGCAACGTTAATTTTGATTCAATCGTCTTATACAACTGCATTCGTTCCATATCGGAAGGAATAACGTGTGGAATGAACCATGAAATTTTGTTTATCGCAACTTTTCCAGCAGCTGCAGCGTTATCTCGGAATATTGCATCAACGTCGGCTTTACGAACTAATGTCAGCGTCTGTTTGAAGCCGTAAATAATCTTGTCGTAATCATCGCAAAACCCGAAAATATGCTTCAACGGAACAATAAAGCTGAACATTCCTTTAGTGTTTGGTTTGCGAATGAGAAAGCTTTGTCTAGTGGCAAATCCGGGGTTATCCGCAATAACAGCAGTCGCTCCAGTGTCTTTATACCACAGCTGATTTAGGCCTTGAGTCAGCTGAAAATCGTTTGGATACGTAAGTAAACCGAGCATCGTTGTAGCTTGACCCGGATGAAATAGCGTTTCGATTTCTTGATTAGATAACTGATAGGATATTTGACTGAATAGATACATAAGCCCATTATTCGTAAGAGCGACTAAATCGGCATTAACGTATGCGGTGTCATCGGCTTTAATTAGTCTTCCATCGAATTGTAGATATGACTCTGCTGGGTGACTGTATAAGTCCTGTAATTCAATATTTATTCTTATTTCACCAGAACTGTTAAGGTTAGTTCTCGCTACAGGTTCGTACTCATGCCATTCGTATCGCTCGATACCTTCATCGATCAATGGTTGCTCTGTGAATCTTAGAATATCGGATTGCATTTTATTATACATATATTTTTAAATAAGAAAATAAACTTAAGCAAAATAAATTTAAACTGCCATTTTCAAACCACCTCCGTTTAAGCGTTTTACGAGATCCTGAATTCTAATAGCTCCTCCCGTCATTTCTGGATTCGATCCTAGTAATCTAGCTAGAATGACTTTAGTTTCCTGAGTTATCGGCTGCTGAACGGGAGCTTTAGGGAGTATCTTATTGAGTAATCGTTTTCCAACGTCGATCGCCTTATCCTTAGCAACACCTCCAATCTCTTTGACAGCTGTGCTCGCAATTTGTTTGGCTGCATTCGATGTCAGTAGTCTCTTGAGAAATCCTGCAATGGAATCGAATATTCCTGCTCCACCGACAACGTGTACTTTTTTATAACTTCTTCTCGCAACGACCAGCATTTCTATATCATCAATTTTTAATTAGATCATCAATTTTTAAATTAGATCATCAATTTTTTATATTCATCTTTGGATATCACTCCCTGTCTCAGTAACTCATCCGTCATACCTACAATTTCATTTCTTACTCCTGTATTTCCCGCTTTGTAGCTATATATTCGCAACTCTAATTGTTTTACTAATTCGTTAGGATCTGAAGGAATGGTAATTATTCCGCTTCCTGTTTTACCTCTTAACTTTATGTAATCGTCCCATATGGGTTTTATTATCTTTGCATATTTTACACTTCTAGACGATTTAGGTTTGTTTGGTTTATTTGGCTGACTCATGGCATTCGTTTTAATTAGAATCGCGGCGTATTCTTCGAGATCACGATTATCATAAATTGAACTGTTTGGACTAGCTAACGTTAACAATTCCCATAATCCTGGAGTTCCTTGATAAGTTGTGGTTCCAACTGTAATATCATTTCCTTGGATTGAGGCTTCGCTGTCACCGATGTAGAATTTTCCATCTCTTGATCTTAATCCGAATGTTGTGTCCACAAGTCTTTTATCAGAAGCATATTTTTTAAGGTATTCAACTGCAATATTTCCTAATTCTAACCTTCTAATGTCTTCTACTGGGTCATCGTCATCGTACGCCTCTATAGACGGATACTGGGGAAATTGAATAGTTTTCAACGAATCTGGAAGTGATTTTAGAGCAAGTGATGTTGCTGCAGAATTATCTTTTATTGTCGACAGCAAAGCGTTTTGTTCTTTTGAAATTGCTGATTGAGAGTCGACTATTGGTTTGTAGATTTTCGTTAATTCTCGTTGAAGTCCAAGATCATCTATTCTCTCTGAGAGAAAGTTTTGTTTAATATTTTTTTTCGTTTTTAAAAACTCTTCGATAATAAAATCTCTTTTTGCAGGATCGCTAATTTTCAGTAGTGACATTTTTTATTATAATGTTTAAAACGTAACGTAAAACGTAAACGTAAAACGTAAACATAAAACGTAAACATAAAACGTACAATTTATGCATCGTAGTAATTAACATAACATATGGAGTCTTTTTCGTTTATAGTAACTGGTGAATCGGAGTTGTTTTGTATTGTAATTATTATATCCTCTGCGTCCTCTAGTACTGTACCATCTTGAAGGCTCAGTCTGAGTTGTTTCAACTTCTGTCTAAGAGAGACTAGACACATTCCACTGGTCATTCGGACTCCAAGGCCTACTTCTACTGTAATATTTGTCTTTGGTTCAATCGTTATCGCTTGCTGAGCAAAAATCTCATATCTGTCGCCTGCTCGTTGTCTTGCAGGAGCGTGAGTGACCACTTTAGGCATCCAAATTATCGGACTCACACGAGGCTTCCGTTTGGTGATAAATTTGTGTATTGGGTGACCGTATCCAGACATTTATATAAGTGGTTTTTTAAAGTAACATTCCAAGAATAGGAATATTTTTAAATGGTGAATTGGGTCCCAAGATAAGACCTTCACCGCTGATATATCCTGCTCCTCTTTTCATAAACAGACCAGAACCCGATATCGAACTACCCTTTTTCCACGGAGATAGAAAAAGACCTTCCCCAGCAGGCACTATCTTACAGCATATTCCTCCTTTCTTAACGTAGAGCACTCCAGATCCACTTATCGGGTGTGAGATCGAAGATCCACTTATCGGGTGTGAGATCGAAGATCCACTAATTTTATCGACAATTTTGGAACCAGCTGCAGAACCCAATCCTGTTAAGGCTCCTGTGGCTAAACTCGGAAGAACACTAGACAGAAGAAACTTTCCGGCTGTTGCTAAGAACGGTAGATTAGCGCCAATAAATCCGCCTTCGACTCTCGCATTGTCTTCTAATTGCTTTTTACCCATTTTAATTGTCACACCAGTTCCATTCTGATACGCTTTAGTTAACTTGTTAATTTGCCTCTGGTTTAGAGCTAATACATGCTCACCAGTTATATCTTCATGAGAAAGTCTTATACTCACCCCAGTTCCGACTTGAACAGCTCGCTTAATCTTCTCTTTTTGCCCTTCAGAAATATTAACTTTGACCTTAGCGTAAGCGCTCATCTTATATTAAATATAAACTTTAAATTAAACCTCTCTTATGTGAAATCGTATCGACAATTCCTCACCTCTTAAATTAATTAGTTTTCCATTTTGGTCTATTAGTTTTGTTTCCATCGATGAAATAGAGTATAGCGTTATTGGAAGATATACGAGATTGTGAGGAGATTCGATTATCTTATAACCAGGCCCGACCGATGGAAAGAAAGAATAAATTATGTTCTCCGTAGTTCCGTTGGCATACGATGATCCTATTATATCACTGGTAATTCGTAAACTATTCACGCTGTTTATATCAACTATGTGCTCGGATTCGTTATATCCTTCGGAGTATACACGACTCTGAAATCCTAGAACGGTGCTAATTGAATTTGGTACTGTAAAATCAACTTTATAGTTCTCATCAATTTCCAAAACAGCCTTCAAAGTATTGTTATTTGGTCGCAACTTTATACATTGACCATGACCTTCTTCCTTTAAAATTCTCTGTATGTATTCGTTTAAGTCATCGATTTCATAGCAACCGGTTGGAATGTCTAAATCTTCCCACGTTACACCGTTATCTGACGAATATACGAATTTATTTTTTGTTTCGTCTATATTAGGAAAACTGTAGTACGTTTCAAGATTAACAAGGGCCATTTCATACGTTTTACTTTTGTCCAGTTCGATTAGTGGATTAAATTTCGTTCGAATTCGTGTGCTCCTTTCGCTCAACAAAATGCAAAAGGATTCTTTAGCCTCTGTGTTGCGTGCAATCGTTTGAGTATTAGATAAAATTTCGTCAAGAAGGGTTTCCATTTTAGATAGCTATTTTTAAACCTAGAATATAAAATCTTAAATTTTGTTATCATTTTATTATTGCTTTTATTTAATGTAAAATGTATCTAATCCAGATCTGTACCTGCCCTTATTTGTTTTACTAGTAAGGTCTATGACCACAAAACCATGCGTTTCATCCCACGCAGTTTTGCATAGTTTTCGAAATTCTTCAATAGTCATATCATCTACGCCTATATGATCGCTGTATATATGATTAATATTTTTGAGGTCTTGAGGGAATAGACATATAAAGTTAGCATTCTCTCTTATAGTTTGTCTAGGCAGTTTGAAATAATTTTGTGCTAGGTAAAAGCAGTCTACATTACTATGCCTACCTCTTATATAATAGGATTCGCATTTATTTTGTCGCTCTAACTGTAAATCATCAAAAATCATGAGATTCTTCTTATCTCGACTTAAGTCTCGTGGATCTGGAACATCTTCAGAGGTTTCAAAGAACTTGCATTCTATATCCGATTTTTTTGCCATGTTTTTAGACATCTCCTCGACTACGGCGGTCGGTGATACATTTAATTTCATTATTTCATCTCGATTATCAAAAAGTCTTATAATTGCTTCCTTTGGTAATTTCTCTTCGAATGCTTTCTTGAGTATCTTGTATTCTGATTGAAAAAGCGATTTTCCAAAGATTTGCAAGTTATCATAGTCTAACCAACCAGGTCTCAGTAATAAATTAAGTAGTAATATTGTCTTGCCGCATTGAGACTTACCGACGATCAAACCTCTGATGCTTCTTGGTAGGAGAGGACTGTTAAAGCGTTTACTTGATTCTTCATTCCACGATAGGTCTTGGACTTCCATTTTAATTATATTATATTAAAATGGAGCACAGCTCGTATTGCGTAAAATGTAAGCGACAAACTCAATCCCAAGATATTCAACGAGTTGTCAGTAAGAATGGCAGACCTATGATTAGAGGTATATGCGTTGAATGTGGCGCTAGAAAAACTCAGTTTACTAAAATGTCCACTACTGTACAAGGAGGTGATTTGGTATCAGCTCTCAATTCTGCTACTTCTAACATTAAACTTCCATGGGCAAAGTACCCGGGTGAAATGCATCTTCCAGGACATTCTTTCACGGGTCCAGGAACTCGACTGGATTTGCGTTTAAACCCTGACGGGACGCCAAAAGACTGGAGTAAACCAGTAGATAGGGTTGATGCAGCAGCCTACCGTCACGACCTAGCTTACGCTAAACATACTGATACAGCAGGGAGAAACGTCGCTGACAGAGCTATGATAGATGAATTAAATAATATACCTAATCCTTCGTTCCGCGAACGAATTGAACGATCTATAGTAAAACCAATATTATCGACGAAGACCCATTTTGGAATGGGGTTGAAAAAAAAGATCTGAGATGGACAGACCAACTTGCTGACGAATTGCATAAACCTATAGTCAGGAAGTTCAGGAAGCGAGTTGTTTATGTGCAGGGAGTGGACAAAGTTTGGGCGGCTGACTTGATTGACATGCAGGCTTTTGCTAAATTTAATTCTGGGGTGAAATATTTGTTAAGCGTCATTGATATATTTTCAAAATATGGATGGATTATTCCGATAAAAGATAAAACTGGGAAATCTGTGGCAGATGCTTTTGTTGAAATATTTAATACGAGCAAAAGAAGGGGTGAAAAACTTTGGGTCGATAAGGGAACAGAATTCTATAATAAACAGGTAAAATCATTAGGTATGGAGTTGTATTCAACTGAGAACGAAGAGAAATCTTGTATCGTAGAAAGATTTAATAGGACAGTAAAAGAAAAGATGTTTAAGTATTTTACAGCAAATTCAACTCAGAGATATATCGATGTTTTAGATAATATGGTTAATTTATACAACAACACAAGACATTCTTCCATTAAAATGACTCCTGTTAAAGCGAGTATCAAAGCAAACGAATGGGTTGTGTGGATGAATCTGTATGGTGATGTTGTACCTGAAACTGTTAAACCTAAATTTTCGGTAGGAGATAAAGTAAGAATTTCTAAGAAGAAAAAGACATTTGAGAAAGGCTACATGCAGAATTGGACACAGGAGGTTTTTACTATAACACACATTCAGTACACAGACCCTATAACCTATAAAATATCAGATTATAATGGAGAACAAATACAAGGGACATTTTATGAAGCTGAACTGCAATCGACAACGCAAGATACATTTAAAATAGAAAAGATTATAAGGAAAAGAGGAAATCGGTCTTTGGTGAAATGGTTAGGCTATGATGATTCATTCAATTCATGGATTGATAATAAAGACTTGATGTCATTGTGAATTTACTACTACTATTAGCAAACTGATTTACTACTACAGCCCTTGTGCAATCATTACTTCTCTATGAATAACAACACGCTGTAATAACAAGTTCTAATGTACATTCGCAGCCTGTTCTAAGAAGAAAAAGACATTCGAGAAAACAAAATTCTTGACTTTTTGGAACGGATGACTAAAAAAAAAAAAAAAAACCTAGGGAAAAAAAAAAAAAAAAAAAAAAAAAAAAAAAACCTAGAAAAAAAGTTAGAAAAAAAACCTAGGAAAAAAAAATTAGAAAAAAAAACCTAGAAAAAAAGTTAGAAAAAAAGTTAGAAAAAAAACCTAGGAAAAAAACTTAGAAAAAAAACCTAGAAAAAAAGTTAGAAAAAAAACCTAGGAAAAAAACTTAGAAAAAAAAACCTAGGAAAAAACTTAGAAAAAAAACCTAGGAAAAAAACTTAGGAAAAAGTTTATTTGCGTCTTCTTGTCCTGTAAAATTGCCTATCTCGGGACAAAAATTTATCTTGGGGACAGAACCGGAAGTTTGGGGACAGATTCAGAGGTGAAGGACGATTTTTCAACAAATTGCACCGCGTAGGATAAGACTTTATCGCATTGCACGGCGTGTCATAAGATCTATCGTATTGTGCTCTGTGTGAAGTGTCAACGATGTTATAGGCCGGTTGCTGCGTGGCTTTTAATAGGTAGCAGGTGTGCACTGTTGCTGTATCTAACCATCGCTCCTGGTAACGTCTACCTGTATAGAAATGGGGCGAATTACATGCAAATTGCGGGCGGAGGGGGAACGGGAGCTGCGTTTAACAATTCAACCGGTAGTTGCATAATTTTCGTAACCAATACCGATTTTCTCGAGATATTCGCTTATTCGCACATCGCACTAAATATATTAGCTAGAGACTTTTCGGCAGTATTCTTACGACCTTAATTTCCTTGCTGATCGAAATAATAAAAGACTTCCAAAGGGCGGTGACCAATCCTCTCCCTCGCCGTCTCATCATCCACTGACCGTGTACTCATCATAGCTGAGTCGGCTTGTGGAACAGAAATCTCGTAACAAATTTCTGCCCCGGCGGGGAATTGAACCCCCGACCTCTTGGTCGACAGTCCAGCGCGCTATCCACTGTACTACCGAGCACCCCCCTCAGGAAATAATAAAAGACCCCCAAAGGGCACAAAAGACTTCATTTTCAAGGCCTTGGCATATGAAGGCGGTGGTCAATCCCCTCTCTCTCGCCGTCTCATCATCCACTGACCGTGTACTCATCATAGCTGAGTCGACAGTCCAGCGCGCTATCCACTGTACTACCGAGCACCCCCCTCAGGAAATAATAAAAGACCCCCAAAGGGCACAATTAACTACTACTGGTGTGGTGAGGATGGGGTGGAGGGGTGAAGCGGGAACGGATGGAAGGGGTGCTGTACGGGGTTGGGTGGAGGTGGGGTGTGGTTTGGTTGTGGCTTGAGCGGGTCTAATCCTAAATTTCCCGGGCAACGCCGGGTACCCCAGCTAGTCAATAATAAAGGCAAACCAACCAGAATAGAGCAACAGTAGTCCACGCGGCTGGTAACAAAAGCATGAACAAGGGTAGCAGCAGAGTTCTCTGATAAGGAGCGAGAGATGACCCGTAGCTGACGAATTTGGTAGTAACAGCCACGAGTCAGCTGGTTGACATGGTTTGAGAAACTAAGTTCTTCATCAAGCATAACACCCAAGTCCCGGACAGAATCAAAAAAGGTAACATGTTAGCAAATTAGCAAAAAAAACTCATGTATACCCTGATTTCTACAGAAGAAAAGACTTAGTTTCAGCAATTCAGCTTCTACATGTATATCCAGCAAGAATTATTTTCATCAATAGGCCTATAGGCTAATGTTCTGAACAACTAGAGATGCATTCCAACTTGTCTCTTTTCTCGTCGATCTGGTAGTCTGGCTGAAAGCCGTATAGGTCCGCCTACCCTGCTTTTGGGACCATGCAAATGCTTAAGCGTAGGCGGGTAAACAATGAAAGTTAAGATTTTCACTTGTTTTATATTTTACTATTGTTGATTCGGCGCAGCAAATTAAACTTCGACTCACCCGGTAAATAAGTATCAAACGCAATAAGTGTATTCGGAATGCTTTCATGTTCTGGTTCAGTTAACATCATGGCAGCCCTTGCACCGTTAGCAAGGACATTACATAATCCATTCGCCAAATTCCACGGAACTTTCATGCTAGCGATTGCATAACAGTATGCTGAACTTCCCTCGGTTTTGAATCCTCGCGGACAAGGAGTGCCTGAAAATGTGCGTAAAACTTGATATTTTTCTATCAAGTGCAGACCAAACATAAACTGTTATTATCATAACTATTCCTAGCTGCCACTTAGTCTAGTTCATTACCACTATTACTGCAGTACTGCTGTAGTAATATATGCTGCTGCTACTTCTGCTACTACTACTACTACCACTACCACCACCACCTCTACTACTACAACTACAACTGCTACTGCTACTGCTACTGCTGCTGCTGCTGCTACTGCTACTACTACTGCTACTGCTACTGCTACTACTGCTGCTACTACTACTACTACTACTGCCACCTAGGGTTACCAGAAGTGGTCAGATGAAAAAGAGAACACACAAAATGTTCATCCGGTTACCATCTCGTAGCGCGCTCCTAGCTTCATAGTGCTAAATCAATGTAAAAGGTAACATTAAACTACACAAAATATTGTTCTTATTGTAGGCCTACATGGTTTATTGAGTCAGTGTTCAGTACACATTACATTACTGTCAGTCTGTCACTGACTGTACACACAAACAACACAGTGAATTTCTTAATTACGCACTCACTTACTTACCATAGACTGCGCTTGGGGTTCAGCCCAAAAACTGATGGCCTTCAACAAGTTAGGGCTGACTGTTGAGAAAACCTGTGCATTGGGTTTTCAGTGCGCCTGTAAATACTCACATTTCGGCTTTTTCAAGTTTTTTTCGTGAATTTGAATATATTAATTATTTGATCTGTATGGTAAAAGCTCCTACTATCATTATGTACATTGTACAGTGTACCTAGCGTTATATTTATGCGTTTGAAAAAGCCGCCTCAGGAACCGGAAGTCCAATGGTAACCATACCATTGACCTAAATATTGCTGGAACGCGCGTCTAGTTCACGGAACGGTATAATATATAACACGAGAAGGACTTACTTTTCCGAAAATTAGGTAAGAATGATCGATCAGGAAACAGGCGAAGAAAACCCGGACAAAAGTTATATTTCTTGAAAGCAGCCCGGACGCCCGGTGTAAAGGTTTAAAATTACCCCCTCCTAAACATTACCCCCGGTAACTTTAAACCGGTTTCAGATTACCTCCCGGAAACTAGATTTGCATCAATCAACGCATTTATAGTAACTAAAAAATCAGAAAAATCATCCCGCCTCTTGTTTTGGTCTGAAGATTTTCATCAGTCATCCCACTTCGTGGTTTGTTATCAATATTTTAATCGGGAAGCCATTTCTCCATGTAACTTCAGTGGCGATTTAGTATTTTAGTCACAGATGAAAATATTGATATTTTAGCTTGTGGAATTGATGGAGCATCTATGGTGTATTGAGAGCCAAACTGGGCTACCTGAGAGCGGTGCGGCTCTCAAACAATCAAGTTGGGACAAGCCTCTCATGCAGAAGATGGTTACCGAATTGAGCGATGGACTTTCCGACCCGTACGATCAAGCACGTTTCAAGGCAGTCGCAGCGCCTCACGCAGGTGACTGGCTTTTCGCCCTCCCCGTGACATCATGCGGTCTACGTCTAGACGATGAGGCGGTCAGAATTGCTGTAGGTCTCCGCCTGGGATCATGCATTTGCGAGTCTCATGCTTGTCCATGTGGAGCTCGAGTGACAGCAATCGGAGCACATGGACTTTCTTGTGGTCTTGGACCATGGACGGATCGCCAGACACGCGACATTAAACGATCTAATCAGCCGGAGTCTCACACGTGCAGGATTCCCAAATGTTAAAGAACCACCTGGTTTTTCTAGAAATGATGGCAGACGCCCTGACGGTCTCACGCTGATACCTTGGTACAAAGGACGGAATCTCGTCTGGGATGCCACGGTGATCGACACTGTAGCTTCATCATACGTCCAGGCGACATCCGTGTCTGCTGGTGCGGCAGCGGAAGTGGCGGCTACCAGGAAGGTCGATAAGTACAATCATCTTATGGCCACCTATCTCTTTGTTCCACTGGCTTTCGAGACCATGGGACCAATCAACATCGATGGATTGAAGCTTCTGAAGGTTTTGGGGCGTCTCCTGACTCAAATCACTGGAGACCCCAAAGAGTCAAGCTATCTGTTCCAACGGATCTCAGTATGCATCCAACGATTCAATGCTGTTGCTTGCAGGGGCACATTCGAGAAGCAGCCACAGCTATCAGATTGATTACTGATTCCATATTCTTTATATACATCGTCTGTTTAGAGTGCAAGGGTTCTAACTCCACTTTTTCAATTTGTTCAGGAGAGCAAATCTAAACTTTCGATGATTGCCAAAAATCCAATTATTGTGGTATCATAGTGATTAATGAAAATTTAGATAGCAGATTATATCCTTAGTTGAAATAATATAATCTTTAAAGAAACTTTTGTGCCGCCACGCCTAAAATAATAAAGTTTGTGACGAACAGGAGGCAAAATTACAGCAATAGAACCTTTGCGCATTTCGAAATAATTTCGTATCTGATGATAGATAATAATTTATATCATTGTGATTTGTGGGTTTTTGGATAACAGATCATTTCTTTAGTTGGAATGATGAAACCTTTTAAATATTTTATGTCTCCGAACCTATAAAATAAATGTTTGTGGAAAAAATACGCAAAATCACAGCATACGACAGAAGCTAGCCTAGGCCTAAAACCTCCGCAGATCTAAAATATTTTTAGATCTGAAGATAGATCGTTTTATAACAACGCAAATATGCTTCAAATTTATCTTTTAAATTATTATCAACTATCACATGAAAATAATGTGGTTTCAGCCCTTTTTTAGTAAAATAATAATAACAAGCGAAAAAATGCGCTATAACAAACCACTCATTAAATACGCGTGTTATCGCTTACAGAAATTATAATGAAATATTCCTTTTAGTTATGACAATTCTCTTAGTAAAACATTATAATATACTAAGAATAATTTTTCAGACTAAAGCAACTGTGTAGATTGTTGGAAAAGCACAATTTTCTTTTTAAATACTTTTAAATCACATTGTAGAAATCTATGCAAGCACACCACCGTTTAGCAATCATCGCGTGCATATATAATTAACTGCTGTAACGCAAGGCAAGGCAAGGCGTTGGTAGATAGAACCATTGCACATTTCAAAGATAAGTCCTAGGAGATAGCTCCAATATTCAAATAGCTTCTTTTCCACTATTTTTTACTTAGAACGACATAATCTTTGTACAGTTCAAGCATAATATTGGTAGCAATAAAATAAAACAATAAAACGGTTTTTGAAAAATTTGGAGTTAGAACCCTTGCACTCTAAACAGACGACATTATACACTATTCGTTGTCTTGTATACTTTGTGAATTGAACTACTTCGGTTAATTTAATAATAATAATAATAATTAATAATAATAATAATAATAATAATAATAATAATAATAATAATAATAATAATAATAATAATAATAATAATAATAATAATAATAAATAAATAAATAAATATATCAGTCATAAAAAAAATAATAATAATAATAAAAATAATAATAATAATAATAATAATAATAATAATATTAATAACTCAGACTCGAAACAAGCTACCTCCTTCAAAGAATCTCGATAGCAGTCCAGCGGGGGAATGCCATCTGCTTCTCTTCCACATTGCCTCTGTAACAATGCTTATAATCCGACTGTTGTATAATAATATTTGTCGTGGGGCGCGGTGGTCTAGTGGTGGCGTCATTGCCTTGGAGCCGGAAGGTCCGAGGTTCGAATCCACCTCCCCGCGTAAGGACCTTGGGCAAGTCCTTCACTTACAATTGCTCAGCGCTTCGGCGTGAAACTCCGATGCAGTGTCTGCTCTGCATCGGGAGCGCCTCTGAGTAGAGAGAGCTTGAAGGGGCGCTATAACAAGTGCACATACATACATACATACATACAATAATAATAATAATGATAATAATAATAATAATAATAATAATAATAATAATAATAATAATTGTCCTTGTGGACAATACAAAATAAAAAATAAAATAAAAAAATAAATAAAAAAATAATAATAATAATAAAAATAATAATAATAATAATAATAATAATAATAATAATAATAATAATAATAATAATAATACGAATAGGGCCATTCCGGACTGGTTTTATATAAATTATAGCAGTAGTTAGACGATAAGTCCCTGAGGGATCCTAAATACCTCGGGGCAAAAAAATAAAAAATAAAAATAAAATAATAATAATAATAATAAACGGGAAAACGTCGGAGCATGACAAAAATCATCAAAAACCGGACGGAGAGGTGGCTCTCAGACCCTGGCTCACTCAGCGAGGAGCAATGCCCTGTGAACAATCGCGTAGGCCGTCGGAACCAACGAGAGGTGCTGCTAGCTGCCGTCAATGCCAAATTAGAGGACGGAAACATTAAGGCCGCTGTCCGCATCTTGTGCGAAGGGGCCCAGCCAGCAATCCCCTCTGAAGATAACCTCAGGCTATTGCAGGAGAAACATCCCACAGACCCATGCCCAGAGGCTCTTATGGGCCTACCCGACCCTGCTTCCATGGTGGCATGGCAAGTGACAGCTGGCGAGGTGCTAGAAGCAATCCGATCTTTTCCAGCGGGGTCAGCAGGGGGTCCGGATGGCTTTAGACCAGGTCATCTGTTAGACCTGATCGGACACAACGGGATGCAGCAGCCTCTCATCGAAGCTTTATCGGATTTCATCAACTTGCTGCTTCGCGGCGAATGCCCTCCCGATGTCAGACCAATTTTGTTTGGGGGCAATATGATCGCCCTCAACAAAGAATCGGGGGGATTGAGACCGATAGCAGTTGGCTACATTTGGCGAAGACTAGCTGCCAAATGTGCAAATAAATATGCAATATCTAAACTTCCATCTCATTTTGCGCCACTGCAGCTGGGAATCGGTGTCCCGGGCGGCTGTGAGGCCGCTGTCCATGCTACCCGAAGGTTTATAAGCAGCATGCGTAGCGATCAGGTGTTGGTGAAGCTGGACTTCACCAACGCATTTAACTCTTTACGACGTGACGTCATGTTGGATTCGGTCCACAAGATCATTCCAGAGATCTATCCATTTGTTCACCAAGCATATTCGATTCCATCTGTCCTTAAGTTTGGTCACCTGTTTCTGTCATCGCAGGTTGGCCCCCAGCAGGGC
>OX243812.1:62249757-62254757 GCA_945859605.1 Lumbricus rubellus
ACTTTTGTTCTTCCTGATCTTGACATGGATGGCCACTCCAGAGTTTAAATTTCTTATTAATATCTGACACCTGAGGGATTATAGATACCTCGGGTTAAAAAAAAATCTAAAAAAAAAAAAATAATAATAATAATAAGTAGGGCCGTTCCAGACTTTGATTTTATGTTAGGCGTTCCTGAGGGATCATCGATACCTCGGGTAAAAAACACAATAATAATGATAATAACAATAATAATATACATTATACAGTATGCCCGATTTGGAAGAGGGAAGATAATAACAATAATAATAATAATAATAATAATAATAATAATAATAATAATAATAATAATAATAATAATAATAATAATAATAATAACTGGCGCTCAGGTCGTTGTTTGACCTGGGACATCACAGTGGCCGACACTGTGGCTACCTCTTATCTAGCCACAACCTCCATTCGGATGGGTGGCGCTGCGGAACTCGCTGAAGCCAGGAAAAACACAAAATATGCACATTTGATGCAAGCCTACCACTTTGTCCCATTAGCTTTTGAAACAATGGGGCCAATTAACGCCAAGGGACAGGCATTTCTCGCCGACCTGGGTCGTCTCTTGAGCCAAATTTCAGGCGACGCAAGAAAAATAAGCTTCCTGTTTCAACGCCTGTCGGTTACCATTCAGCGTTTTAACGCTGTTGCCTTCCACATCACTTTTGTTCTTCCTGATCTTGACATGGATGGCCACTCTAGAGTTTAAATTTCTTATTAATGTCTGACACCTGAGAAATCATTGATACCTCGGGTAATAAAAAAATAAAAAATAAAAAATAATAATAAGAATAAGAACAACAACAAGAAGAACAAGAACAAGAACAAGAAGAAAAATGAAACTTTCCAATAGTTTGTTCACGTGTTCTCGGAAACTTACACACAGATTGTTTTGAAAATTTAAAAAAACCTTCCATTCTAATAGGACCGTGTTATTTGATGCTTTTTTCCGAAAAAACGCAATCTTTTCCACAAAAAGTGAATTTTTAATTTCGCTCCACCGCCATTTGCAAATCAACAAAACCGCAGGGTTGCCAGATTACGCACAGCTTGTTAGCCGTTCGACCGCCATTTGCAAATTCAACAAAACCGCAGGGTTGCCAAATTACGCGCAGATTGCTTTGAAAAGTTAACAAAAACTTCCATTCCAATAGGACCGTGTTCTTTGATGCTTTTTTTCCCGAAAGAATGCAATCTTTTCCACAAAATGTGAACTTTTAATTCCGTTCAACCGCCATTTGCAAATTCAACAAAACCGCAGGGTTGTCAGATTTCCGAAACGCTTTGTCCCGAAATCACGTCGTAAAGTCGCCCAAAAGTCGCGAGATGATCAGGATTGCCCCATTTCGGAAAAACGTTGTCGCGAAATCACGTTGTAAAGTATGTCGCTGTCGGGAAGGAACGGTGTGAGAGAGGAAAGAAGGAGGGTGCCGAACAAAGAGGGAGGGACCGGAAGGGAGGGATGGAGAAAGGAGGGATGCAGGGAGGCAGAAAGAGGGAGAGAGGGGAATGGGACTGGGAGGGAGTGGAGGGGAGGGGAAGGGGAGGGGAGGGAGAAGGAAGGGGAGGGGAGGGGAGGGAGGAGAGGGGAGGGGAGAAGGGGGAGGCAGACGACGGTCTTTCTGCCACAGCAACGCGTGGCCGGGTACAGCTAGTAATAATAATAATAATGATTAAAATTATAATAATAATAATAATAGTTTAGCTCCCCGTCGTGAAGCGTTGCTGATATTTCTTATAATTTTCATGGATGTTTGTATGTGCACTGGTTTTAGCGCTCCTTCAAGCTCACTGCTCAGAGGCGCGGACACTACATCGGAGTTTAACGCAGAAGCGCTGAGCAAAATACTATAGCGAAGGACTTGCACAAGGTCCCTACGCGGCGACTTGAGGTGGATTCGAAGCTGAAGCCCTCCGGCTACAAGGCAACGAATATACCCACTACACCATGTTTATGTTCTAACTGTTTAACTTGTTGGTAAGTGGTAACCTGACATATCGTTTGTGTGTCGACGATTTAGAATTTGAATCCTCACAGTCACTTCTTAGTTCTAGCCTAATTACGAGCAGCTCTGATTAAGTCGAACTGTCAATATCTATAGTGCGTTGCTAAGTGTCTGCAACTACAAGATCGCAAATAATCCCTTGACTGCGCAGCTAGATATCAGAAACCCATTCTGAAATGAAGTTAAGTTTTTTTCTGTAAATCCTATTACCAGGAACTGTTTCATAGAGTTGGCACGCCAGAGAATGAAACTATCGTGTTATTTGTGAAATACATGTAATTATAATGTAGTTCCTCGTGAGATAGCCTACAGTTCTCAGTTTCATTGCATGCATCGATGTCCTCTTTGGACCAGAGCAATGGGAGAGAGAGAGAGAGAGAGAGAGAGAGAGAGAGAGTGAAAATGGAGAAGTGAAAAATAGGGGAGTGAAAAAGAAGCAGAGAAACGGGAGAATGTAGGATAAATGTTCAGATGGTCATTGGATGAGCATGTTTTTTAAAATTTGGAATCGTGGTCAGTGGTGAAGAGAAAGAACGAGTTTCCGTTTGGAATGGGAGTGTGGTATATAGCCGTAGGGCAGCGGTTCCCAACCCGTGGCCCGCGGGCCAAAAGTGGCCCGCGAGGCCTCACAAAATGGCCCGCCGTGCCTCAACAATGGTACTCGTCTCTCAAAGAATTAACAAAAATATATTAAAAAATTGACAATTTGTACAGGATTTAGATAACATAATCATTACAAATTATGTTATTTTGAAGTCTATACATCAAACATTCTACTTTGAATTAATTAAAACATTTTTTATATGTGCCCCCCCCCAAATGCCCTAATGTCCTTTAACTAAAAAAAGTGGCCCTCGTGTCCTCCAACTTAGAAAAAGTGGCCCGACAGTCCAAAAAGGTTGGGAACCACTGCCGTAGGGCCTACCGAAGTGAGTGAAGAAGAAAGAGACTTTGAAATGATTATGTACAAGAGGGCAAAGCCTTCGAGGCAATATGCTGAAGAACCCAAAGAACCGGTGTCACGACAACTCGTCTACCGACAAGTGGTCTACTGACAACTGATCCAGCGCTTGAGACCCAACCCAAAGGCCTACTCGACCTAGCTATGAGTAGAACATTAGTCATCATAGACCACGATACAATGCCGAAACTGAACAAATCACTCCTAAGACCAGAGTTGGAGTAATACGTCCATGCATGGAGTCTATACCCGAAACAGGATATTGAAAAGTTGAGAAAGTGTCAAGATGAACGACGACACTAATTTATTAGGGTTACAAGAATATGAGACATAATGAAGAGAGGTGTGGACTGATATAATTGAAGAAAAAGAGGAACAGTGATCTACAATGTAATGGATTACCTAGCTCACCTGGTCACCTGGTGCCGTCAGCTACTGGAGCTCTGGCGAAAGCCCTGGTGCATCTTCTCCAGTTGATCCTCTCCCTAGTCGCCTCTCTTAGTTCCTCCAGTCTCATGCCAGACTTTTCCTGTACTTCATCCAACCATTTCTTCCTTGGTCTTCCGCATCTTCTCCGTCCCTCACCGCATGCCGTCATCAGCTCCTTTTCCAAACCGTTAGATCTCATCACATGGCCGAAGTAGCTCAATTTCCTCCAAGTTGCTGTTTGCTGCAGTGTCTCCTCCCTATCTATTCCGAGCTCCTCGCGCACCGATTCGTTAGTTCTCTTCTCCGTCCATGAAATCCTTAGCATCTTTCTCCAAATCCACATCTCACACGCGTTGATTTTCTTTTCCATATCCCGTGTCTTTGTCCATGTCTCGCATCCATATAGGACGACTGGGAAGATCAGTGCTCTTACCAGTCTTTTTCACTCTTTAGATACACCATGACTATTTTCTTGGCAGAAGATAAGGGGTGGTTTGCCATTGCCTTCCCCCCCGTTTGCCATCCGTGCCCGTTCGTTCACCCTTCCATACGGAACGGTTACTAACAGGTCGCACCACGAGAAGGTGGGCACGGTGGACTTTGGTTCGCCAGCCCAGGTCGGTTCCGAGTCTACGCTCCAATTGGAGTCGTCGGTCGGGTCTCCTCCCCGCTTTACTCAATTGAATGAGTGACTGACAAACCTTTGCGACCCGGTAGGTAATCCATTAGATTGGCTATATCACTGGAAAGAAAGCACTGAAGTAGAAGAGATTGTTTTGAATTATTAACAGCACTAACCTCTATGCCGACTATTGCATCTTTCTTGCCTCGCCCCTCCTCAGACGCACTAAATCACTACGTTAAAACATCACTCAGCTTTCAGCATGGATGACCGTCAATCTGCTATGTGTCAATTCTTCACAAACAGAACTCATTATTGACCTCCGCGCGCTACTAAACAAAATTAATTAGCCAATGGTCCCGATTCTTTGTCAAGCAGGTTTAACGCTCCCCGTTCCTTACTCTTCTTCTCTACGCAAGCTTGGAATCATTTTCGATAAAAAAACCTTACGTTTCCAGCCACATCACGCAGCTATCTCGTATATCTGCTGCATGCACATTCGTGACCTTCATTGATTGCGCACAAAACTCGACTACAAGAACACATGCACAATAGCCACTTCAATAGTTCACTCCAAACTCGACTACAGTAACTGTAGCCTAATTATTCGCTCTTTCACAACATCGATTCTGCTCAAATGAAATGTCAGCAAACAATCAAGAATGCTCTTGCCCGCGCCGTCACCAAAACTCCCAAACATCATCACATAAACCCTGTTCTCAAGTTTCTTCAGTGGCCGAAAGCCTCTCAACGCATCCTCCACAAATTTGTAGGCCTATCTCTGACGTATACTACACTGTTCGAACCCCTCAATTCTCTTAATCCGTAAACCATTCACCGTTCAACCGCCCAGCTCGGTATAGGCTTATCATCATAATTATTTTTCTCACAGTGCTCCAGTTTCATCCGCTATGAAATTTCACTATGCTGCACCAGCGCTTTGGGACGCACTCG
>OX243812.1:62259757-62392257 GCA_945859605.1 Lumbricus rubellus
TTCAGGGGGGTAATGTTTAGGAGGGGGTAATTTGAAACCTTTACACCGGGACGCACTGCAAAAAACCGGGACATGTCCCGGAAAACCGGGACGTATGGTCACCCTAGTCTATACTGCAGATGGAGCTGACGCTCTGACGTAGTCAGGTAAGTTTCGAATACAGAATAATACTATATACCAGTCATTGATCAGTTCGTTACTGCTTTGCAACAACAGCTGGGTGCGTACGAGCTCGTTTCGTCTTGGTTTGGCTTCCTACGCAAACTGAATGAGTGATTGATTTCTTGACGACGTTCTTTTTCACGCCTTTACATTTCTTGTAGTCTTCACCCGCCATCTTGTAAGAGAACAACTTGGATCGCAGTCCGACAAATTCTTCGATCTGTTTTCCCGCGGCTTCGTCTTTGAACATACCAACCACTTTTTTATTAACGCCGGATTCTATACCTGACGGATGATCTCTCGGATAGTCTGAAGTATCAAACATACTTTGGACGTCGGGGGAAATATCTTTGTAGAAGTCTTCCGTTTTAATTTCATACGCCAAAGAATCGGTATCGGTGAATAATAGCTTGGCCCTATCTCCGTACTTGGCCTTGATGTAATTATAATGAAAATCATACGTGAGCGTCTTACTGGTGTCTAATATACACATCCCTAGATATATCGGCTTGTTGTAAAACAACTTGATCTTTTTCATGTGAACGGCGATGAGGTTTTCATCGAAAATCGTTCGTCTGTCGTAATTAGTTTTCGCGGCTAGCTTGATAGCTTCCTTCTCATCACTCACCAATCGTATGTCAACTCGATTCTCGATAGCTTCCATTGTTTTACCGAAAACGCTATTGTTCATCAGTTTGAAAAAGTCTTTCTCAAAATCGTTCGTAGCTTTCGTTCTCAGGTTGGTATTCAGATCGATATACTTTTTCAGCCAGGCACTTTCCACGAATTTTATTCCCCGATGTATTTTAATGATTTTCAATCCGAGCCTTTCGTACAATTTTAAATTTCCGTAATGAACGACGTACTTCTTTTTATCGTTCAAGTTTGGAATTAGTTTTGCGACATTCGATCCCGCAGGTTTTACACTCTCTGGAGCTAGAGGATAATCATTATGCAGGTCGTGCAATTCCTTTGGATATTCTAAGTCGACTTCTAACACACATCCCACGCCATCACGTTCGGTAATACTTCTCCAATCATTCAATTCGTCATCGCTCATCCATTCAAACCCGTGAGTCGGTAGCGGCTTGCTCATCGCCCATCCGTACAAGTTGTTCGCGTCCAAGTATGGAATGAATACTGAATGCTGGGTGGGATTGAAAGCTTCCCCCCATGTACTCGTTGTTTGCTTTCGCGTATCGATGTGAAATCGTGCTGACGCCTCCTCGTATTCCCTGCTTGATCATCAATAACATATCGTAGTCACTCAACAACTCCAACTCTACACCAGTCGTCGTCAACGCCGCGTCCCAAGCAAGTCCAGGCGAAGTATAATACCACGCAGGATCTAGGTTGTAGTTCTTCATACAGACGTCTCTAAAGTTTTCAAAGACATCCGCTAATAATAGAACATCCGATAAATTGTACAAGTCGTGATATTGGCGTAATGTTTTGCATTCAAATTTGTCCCATACCGTTTTCGCGTGCTCGTAATCTATTTCGCTGATGCCCGAATCGGTTAGTTTTGAATAGAAGGCATGCTTCGATGGTAATTCGGTTTCGTTTAATCTTTCAACACCGTCGACGTAATCATATGGGTAAACGCCTTTTCTGAGTAAAAGATCCAACTTCTCACCCTCAAAAAATTTCCCTAAATTCTTGCACTGATCTTTCTGAAGATTTTTCGATAACGCGTCGAGACTCGAAGGCATGAATCTAAAACTATCGATAAAACGTAATTCGCGCTTGACTTCCTTCTCTTTTCCATCTTTGTCTACAAATTTATCGACAACGACCTCTCTGCTGAATGTGATATACTTTTCTTCGTTGCAGGGAATGCATTTGATTTTCTCGCCGTGTTCACCTCGTAATTTCTTGATAAATAAATGGCCGTCATAACCGGTCAAATTGTGAAATACGACAGGAAAGAACTTGGGGACTTTGTATTTCAGATTACAAAGGTTGTGAGCGGCACCTCTAAATTTTCCAGTCAAATGACAATGATCTCGAACTCGATCTTCACGCAACTCTCCTCCACAGATATGGCAGTTGACAGCTTCGTCATAACATTTCTGTTCAGTTTTGCCGAATATCATCTTCTTGGGGAATTTGAACGCGTTGTATATTCGTTTTACATTTTCTTCGATAGAGTCTATGAATAACTGAGCAACATCATCGTCTTCGTTTTCAGCTGTAAACCGCACCGGCTCTTGGGAATAAACATCATCGTCGAAGCATTTCAAATGATAACAAAACGAGCTGGGCGTATGTTTTTGATACTTGTTGGTGTAAGACGTGCTAGGAACGGGTTGACATGTATTGATAGGTTTGATGAACGATTCAAAATCGGCAAAGTACACAAACGGTACACGCATCTTTCTATCATAATGTGTAAAACTTAGCATAGTCCCCGGTTTGGGTAGTTCTATCTTTTGGACGTCCTGCTGCGAACAGTACTCAGTATGTTTGTGAAGCGATTCTACTTTTCTGTAACCGATTAAACATCTTCTGCAATAGTGCATTGATTTATGGGATTTTTCTGTTCGTAGTGCTAGCAATCTGTTAAAATTCTTGATCCAGCAATAATGCTTCTTTTCTTCATCAGAAATGAGTAATAGTTCTACACACCTATCATTCTCATGCTTTGATATATATATAGTGGGAATATATTCACATCTTTCTCGTAACCAAAAACATTAACACTAATATTATTATTTCGCTCAAACTTACTCATCACATTAGTATCCGCTGCTACAGGGAATTCGATACCAGACCAATTGAGTTCCTCAGACTGTCTAATTAATTCTTTCGTAATTCTTTCTGTATTTTTATCGACTGGGTTTAGGGCTCTCGTTACGCACCACTTGAAGCATTCATCGTCTTCGTTCTTCATATTAATAATAGCCTTTTTATTCGCTAAATAATCTGGAAGTGGAATATAAGAACTTCCTTTCAATGGTTTATATACCACTGTATCGATATCCAACTTCAAAACGGTTTTGAATCTCCAATTACTCCCCCGCATCTGAAAACTTGCCATGCTCTCCTTAATTTTATCCGCTGCGTTGGTATATATTTCCCCCACATCGGTTGCTTCTAAAATAATATCACTCTTTGATTTGAAATTAGGCTCGGCCGTTACTACTTCGCCGGTTTTCATATCTACTTTCTCCATTGCGCACATGAGATCGAGTTGAACTTTTACCCCTCTATTTTTCCCCAACAGCCTAACTACCTGCGGCCTTACAGCCTTGAGAAAAGTTGCAACATCGATCCTGCTGTCGCCATCGATCGTGTATCTTTTTGTAAACCCTTTGATAGCCGTCGCAGCCTCTCGAAGTTTGTACCTATGAATGGGCGGTTTTATTTGAGGGGGTAACTGACTAATCTCACTAGTCAGCCAATCCGAAAAAACTATTTTATTTTTCCCCGTATTCAAAAATTTCCAAGTAGTAGACAAGAATTCCGTAAGTTCCGCTTTTGCTAATCTCGAGTATCCTCGCACGCCTCTCTTTTTCGCAATTTCTCGCAATTCTCGTACAGTGGCGGGAGTATGCGCCGGTGCTTTGTTGACCCGGACCCGAGCGCCTAGTCGGTCTCCCCGCGATATGAACGCTATGAGTTCCGCTTTTCGCAAACTCGAGTATCCTCTTTGTCCTCTCTGTTTAGGAATTTGTCGTAATTCTTTCAGATTATACGCTGAGTAGTCCATTTTATATTGGGATATCTCGTCTTTAGGTCGAGCCGTATATTCCATTTTTTCAGTCATTTTATATACGCCAGAGAAAACATTTTTTGTCCCCAGACGTCGAATATGAAAAAGTAAGCATAGCCTTGGCTGAATATGAAAAAGTAAGCATAGTATTGGCATGGTGTTGGCTAAACTGCGCGGGCACTCAATTTTTTAGGCTGGTATTGGTATGAGGTACAGGAAAAGTCTGGCATGAGACTGAAGGAGCTAAGAGAGGCGACTAGGGAGAGGATCAACTGGAGAGGATACATCAGGGATATCGCCAGAGCTGCAGAAGCTGACGGCACCAGGTGACCAGGTGATTGGTCAAACGGGCGAAAGTGAAGGCCGTATAGGTCAAATGGGCGGAGGTGAAGGCTATATAGGTCAAATGAGTCAGCCGCCTTCTCCCCGTTCTACTGGCTGGTGCACTGCTCTTCAGGGTAGCGCACTTTAAATTTGGAGTTGACACAGATAGTCACAAAAACTAATGATAGTCATGGTAGTCACAAAATATTGATTATTTCCATGTGAAATTCGTCATTATACCCTTCATTGTAATTTAAAATAGTATAAAATATGAATTGGCTAATAATAATTATGTCATGCAATTCAGTTGTTCTTCGCGTTGTGTATTTTTCTGGTTCGCTATTTAAAAGCGGAGCCTATAGGCCTATGCCCTGCAATGTAGCGAGATGTGAACGATACGAAACATTATTTTTACCGATATAGTCCTACGCGCCAGGGGCGGATACAGAATACAGAAACGTTGGATGGGGAGGGGTCAAGAAATTATTGGCCTTGGGTCTGGAAATTTTTTCTTTCGTATCGGCCAAAAAATAGATGACCTTTTTTAGTCATCTGGTCAAAATTTCGGGAAAAGCATGCCATCTGATGACTTTTTTAGTCGTCCAGTCCGTCCAAATGTCCTCAAAATATAGCCTACCATTATAGGCTACATTGTTCGAAAGCTTGTTGAAACCAAATGGGGGGCACGGTACATGGCGAAGGCGTAGCGACCGCCCTCCGAACCCTTCAACCGAAGGGGACCCCCGGCAAAAAAGGGGCCCATAAAAGTGCCAAAAAATGAATGAATTGACTAAAAATAAATTTTAAAAGGTCATCAAATGTTTTTGGACGGTGAATATGAAACTTCCCCGAGATTTTGGCCTAAAAAGGTCATCAACGTTTTCAGACGGCGAGTATAAAATTTTCCCGAGATTTTGGCCAAAAGAAGGTCATCAACTTTTTCGGACGGCGAATTGACGAAATTTTCCCGACATTTTGGCCGGATGACTAAAAAAGGTCGTCAGAAATTTCGGGCATCATGCTCGGAGGGGGCCACGTTCGTTGTTGCTACGGCCATGGTACATGGGCATTTCTAAATGGGAGGGGGGGTGGGGGCATGGCCGGTATCATCTGGAAATAGTTTTTCAATTTCTACGCGTCAAATTTCATTAAAACAAATTGAAACTCCATTCAACAGAAAACATTTAGCGGCAGCAAAGCCACCATATACAACGCAAGAGTAAGCTTACTCTATAATTGATCACAATAATTATCTGGAACAAATTTACTTCGAAATCTAGCTGCAAATACCGGGTGGCGCAAAATAACCCGGACTAGGGCCTATTAGTTTTTGCAATTGCATCGCTTGAATAATCAAAGTATTTATATTAATGTGACGTCGTCCTACATCAAGGATTACTGCCAGACATTATAGCTCAATCTGGTGACAATTTCACTTTCCAGCAGGATATGGAGCACCTGCTCATCGTTCACAAAAAACAGTTGCTTTTCTCACTGCTCAGGTTCCACACTTTATTGAACCAGAAAATTGGCCACCGAACAGTCCGGACTTGAATCCCGTAGACTATTTGATCTGGGGAATGCTTCAGCAGTTTGTCTACAGGCAGAGAATTCGAGATATTGAACATTTGGTATCCGGACGTTTCATCCTCGGACGATTCATCCCCGGACGGTTCATCCCGGACGATTCATCCAGTGGACGTTTCATCCCCGGACGGTTCATCCCCGGACGGTTCATCCCCGGACGGTTCATCCAGTGGACGTTTCATCCAGTGGACGTTTCATCCCAGGACGTTTCATCCCAGGACGTTTCAAGCGATTAATTATAATTGGTTATCGCATTAAACGGGGGACGGTTCCACGACAACTGGTTCACCGACAACTCGTCCAACGACAACTCGTCCACGGACAACTGGTCCACCGACAACTCGTCCACCGAAATAGAAGCCGGATTAATGAGAAAACGCTTGGAAAATGGAAGCTGGATGAAGATTTTTATAGGTGAAATAGAAGCTGGATTGATGAAAAACCGGTTAAGAAATGGAAGATGGATCGAGTTTTTTTTCTATCTGAAATAGAAGCTGGATGCATGTTGAGACACATGATGAAAATCGTCAATTCAGCTTCTATTTAAGCAAGAAAAACCATTAGACTTTTTTTATAAACCCAGCTCCTATTTCGTAAATAAAAAACTTTCATCCAGCTTTCATTTCTCAAGCGCTTTCTCGTTAATCCGGCTTCTATTTCAATGGACCAGTTGTCGGTGGACCAGTTGTCCGTGGACGAGTTGTCGTTGGACGAGTTGTCGTTGGACGATTTGTCGTGACACCACGGGGGGCATATTGAACATCCCTTTGACTGAAATTTCTTACGCTTTCAGAAATTCTGAAATTTTACAGTTCATTCAATGTTAGGCTATATTAAATGCCAAACCAATGCCATTTTTCTGTGGGATTTCTGTCTAATGATAGTTTTTAGGCGATAATTACTTTAATTATTCAAGCGATGCAATTGCAAAAACTAATAGTCCGGTTTATTTTGCGCCACCCTGTAGGTAGGTCTATAGGCCTTCTGTCGGACATAGGGCCCATCTTGCCATCGCCTCAATCACAATTCACAGCTCCAGGGTTCTTCTAGAAAAACTGGAAGCAAAAGAAACGAAGTCGGCAAATGAAAATAATTTTTCCTTAAATAGAAGCTGGATTGGTGAAAACGTAGTTGTTGCTGAAATAGAAGTTGGAATGAGGAAAGTAATTGTTGCCTTAATAAAAGTTGCCAAGTTGGATTGATGCAAAAATAGTTGTCAATAATAATAATAATAATAATAAAAACCATTCCGGACTGGTTTTATAGCAGTAGGTAGGCGATAAGTCCCTGAGGGATCCTAAATACCTCGGGGCAAAAAAAAAAAAAAAAAAATAATAATAATAATAGCAATAATCATAATAATCCTATCAGTCGCCCTACAAAATTTAATAGGGAACTCTTTGTCTGTTTTAGGAACGACAGACTCAAACAGTCAAGGCACATGGAGGTCTTGCACTGAAGAACTATGTTAGTTCTTATTGTGAACAGGAGCAATTCCATTAGACTTTAAATGACTTTGTTATTTTCTTTGGAAAAAATAAATGTGTGTTATAATAATAATAATAATAATAAATAAAATATAAAAAAAAAAATAATAATAATAATAATAATAATAATTATCATTATCCTGTTCTTAAGTCCTCCCGACTTACAACCCTTATAAAGTCCTCATTTTCATTTATTTTAGTAAAACGCCAGTGTCTCAAAACATACGCATCTTATTGTTTTGAAATTTTTCCCCACGCCTTGTAATATAGTAATCTACTAATATCGAGGTTTTCTTCGAAAAGTATCTGTTAACAGCAAATATAACTTTTAAACGTGAGCACATTAGAAATCTAAAGTCCTCACGACTGATGCAGGTAATAATTTCTTTCGCTTTTATACCCATTGGCTCCTCTTCCTATACTTTCTGGCTCACAAGGTCGACATATTCAATTTTACACAAACGCCACGCTTAAGTACTCACGAGTGTCGTCCTAATCGTGAATGTAATTATACATAACCGTACATATAATACGTCCGTCAGGCTTCATGTCCGTTGGTCAGTCCGTCGGTCTACCTATCCTTCTGTGCGTCTGTCCAGTTGTATGTCTGTACGTATGTCCGTTGGTCAGTCCGTCGGTCTACCTATCCTTCTATGTGTGTGTCCAGTTGTATGTCTGTGCGTATGTCCGTTGGTCAGTCCGTCTGCCTACCTGTCTTTCTGGGTGTCTGTCCCGCTGTCTGTCTGTGCGTATGTCCGTTGGTCAGTCCGTCTGCCTACCTGTCCTTCTGTGTGCCTGTCCCGCTGTCTGTCTGTGCGTATGTCCGTTGGTCAGTCCGTCTGCCTACCTGTCCTTCTGTGTGTCTGTCCCGCTGTCTGTCTGTGCGTATGTCCGTTGGTCAGTCCGTCGGTCTACGTGTCCGTCTGTGTGTCTGTCCCGCTGTCTGTGTGTGTGTATGTGCATTGGTCAGTCTGTCTGCCTACCTGTCCGTCTGTGTGTCTGTCCCGCTGTCTGTCTGTGCGTATGTCCGTTGGTCAGTCCGTCGGTCTACCTGTCCGTCTGTGTGTCTGTCTCGCTGTCTGTCTGTGTGTATGTGCATTGGTCAGTCGGTCTGCCTACCTGTCCGTCTGTGTCTCTGTCCCGCTGTCTGTCTGTGCGTATGTCCGTTGGTCAGTCCGTCTGCCTACCTGTCCTTCTGTGTGTCTGTCCCACTGTCTGTCTGTGCGTATGTCCGTTGGTCAGTCCGTCTGCCTACCTGTCCCTCCGTGTGTCTGTATAGTTGTATGTCTGTGCGTATGTCCGTTGGTCAGTCCGTCTGCCTACCTGTCGTTCTGTGTGTCGGTCCCGCTGTCTGTCTGTTCGTATGTCCGTTGGTCAGTCCGTCTGCCTACCTGTCCCTCCGTGTGTCTGTCCCGCTGTCTGTCTGTGCGTATGTCCGTTGGTCAGTCCGTCTGCCTACCTGTCCCTTTGTGTGTCTGTCCCGCTGTGTGTCTGTGTGTATGTCCGTTTTTCAGTCCGTCTGCCTGCCTGTCCTTGTGGCTGTCTGTCCCGCTGTCTGTCTGTGTGTATGTGCAATTGTCAGTCCGTCTGCCTACCTGTCCGTCTGTGTGTCTGTCCCGCTGTCTGTCTGTGCGTATGTCCGTTAGTCAGTCCGTCTGCCTACCTGTCCCTCCGTGTGTCTGTATAGTTGTATGTCTGTGCGTATGTCCGTTGGTCAGTCCGTCTGCCTACCTGTCCTTCTGTGTGTCTGTCCCGCTGTCTGTCTGTGCGTATGTCCGTTGATCAGTCCGTCTGCCTACCTGTCCCTTTGTGTGTCTGTCCCGCTGTCTGTCTGTGCGTATGTCCGTTGGTCAGTCCGTCTGCCTACCTGTCCTTCTGTGTGTCTGTCCCGCTGTCTGTCTGTGCGTATGTCCGTTGGTCAGTCCGTCTGCCTACCTGTCCTTCTGTGTGTCTGTCCCGCTGTCTGTCTGTGCGTATGTCCGTTGGTCAGTCCGTCGGTCTACGTGTCCGTCTGTGTGTCTGTCCCGCTGTCTGTGTGTGTGTATGTGCATTGGTCAGTCTGTCTGCCTACCTGTCCGTCTGTGTGTCTGTCCCGCTGTCTGTCTGTGCGTATGTCCCTTGGTCAGTCCGTCGGTCTACCTGTCCGTCTGTGTGTCTGTCTCGCTGTCTGTCTGTGTGTATGTGCATTGGTCAGTCGGTCTGCCTACCTGTCCGTCTGTGTGTCTGTCCCGCTGTCTGTCTGTGCGTATGTTTGTTGGTCAGTCCGTCTGCCTACCTGTCCTTCTGTGTGTCTGTCCCACTGTCTGTCTGTGCGTATGTCCGTTGGTCAGTCCGTCTGCCTACCTGTCCCTCCGTGTGTCTGTATAGTTGTATGTCTGTGCGTATGTCCGTTGGTCAGTCCGTCTGCCTACCTGTCGTTCTGTGTGTCGGTCCCGCTGTCTGTCTGTTCGTATGTCCGTTGGTCAGTCCGTCTGCCTACCTGTCCCTCCGTGTGTCTGTATAGTTGTATGTCTGTGCGTATGTCTGTTGGTCAGTCCGTCTGCCTACCTGTTTTTCTGTGTGTCTGTCCCGCTGTCTTTCTGTGCGTATGTCCGTTGGTCAGTCCGTCTGCCTACCTGTCCTTCTGTGTGTCTGTCCCGCTGTCTGTCTGTGCGTATGTCCGTTGGTCAGTCCGTCTGCCTACCTGTCTTTCTTTGTGTCTGTCCCGCTGTCTGTCTGTGCGTATGTCCGTTGGTCAGTCCGTCTGCCTACCTGTCCTTCTGTGTGTCTGTCCCGCTGTCTTTCTGTGCGTATGTCCGATGGTCAGTCCGTCTGCCTACCTGTCCTTCTGTGTGTCTGTCCAGTTGTATGTCTGTGCGTATGTCCGTTGGTCAGTCCGTCTGCCTACCTGTCCTTCTGTGTGCCTGTCCCGCTGTCTGTCTGTGCGTATGTCCGTTGGTCAGTCCGTCTGCCTACCTGTCCCTCCGTGTGTCTGTATAGTTGTATGTCTGTGCGTATGTCCGTTGGTCAGTCCGTCTGCCTACCTGTCGTTCTGTGTGTCGGTCCCGCTGTCTGTCTGTTCGTATGTCCGTTGGTCAGTCCGTCTGCCTACCTGTCCCTCCGTGTGTCTGTCCCGCTGTCTGTCTGTGCGTATGTCCGTTGGTCAGTCCGTCTGCCTACCTGTCCCTTTGTGTGTCTGTCCCGCTGTCTGTCTTTGCGTATGTCCGTTGGTCAGTCCGTCTGCCTACCTGTCCTTCTGTGTGTCTGTCCCACTGTCTGTCTGTGCGTATGTCCGTTGGTCAGTCCGTCTGCCTACCTGTCCTTTTGGCTGTCTATCCCGCTGTGTGTCTGTGTGTATGTCCGTTGGTCAGTCCGTATGCCTACCTGTCCCTTTGTGTGTCTGTCCCGCTGTGTGTCTGTGTGTATGTCCGTTTTTCAGTCCGTCTGCCTGCCTGTCCTTGTGGCTGTCTGTCCCGCTGTCTGTCTGTGTGTATGTGCAATTGTCAGTCCGTCTGCCTACCTGTCCGTCTGTGTGTCTGTCCCGCTGTCTGTCTGTGCGTATGTCCGTTGGTCAGTCTGTCTGCCTACGTGTCCTTGTGGCTGTCTGTCCTGTTGTCTCTCTGTTCATATGTTCGTTGGGCAGTCCATCTGCCTACCAGTGGCAGCGCCAGTGGGGCCTAGGGGGGCTAAGCCCCCCCTATCGGCGACTCAGCCCCCCAAACAAAACGAGGAAAATTTCTACAACTGCTAACTTCGAATAAGAAAGCTAGACAGTGACCAACGGTAATGAAATCTATGTAGCCCAATCATAGCGTAGAGTGCTTATCCTAATAACCGCAAATAATACAGTTGAGGTCAACAGAGCTTAAAATGCGTTGGTGGCTGGGGGCTCTGCCCCAGACCTCCCTATTTTCATGATTTTATCGTGCATAAACAGCTGTCAAAAGGAGCTAATAAGGGCTCCAGTTGAGGTCAACAGAGCTACAAATTTGTTGGTGGCTGGGGCTCCGCCCCAGACCCCGTTGTTTTCATGATTTTATCGTGCATAAATAGTTATCAAAAAAGAGCCTTAAAAGAGCTCCAGTTGAGGTCAACAGAGCGAAGGATGCGTTGGTGGCTGGGGCTCCGCCCCAGACCCCGTTGTTTTAATAATTTTATCGTGTATAATAGTTGTCAAAAAAAAGCCTTCAAAGAGTTCGAGTTGAGGTGAACAGAGCGAAGGATGCGTTGGTGGCTGGGGCTCCGCCCCAGACCCCGTTGTTTTTGTAATTTTATGGTGCATAAATAGCTGTAAAAAAGAATCTTATAAGAGCTCCAGTTGAGGGCAACAGAGCAAAAAATTCGTTGGTGGCTGGGGCTCCGCCCCAGACCCCGTTATTTTAATAATTTTATCGTGCATAAATAGTTGTCAAAAAAGAGCCTCAAAAGAGCTCCAGTTAAGTTCAACAGAGCTAAAAATGTGTTGGCGGCTGGGGCTCCGCCCAAGACCCCGCTGGGGAGCTTACGACCAGTGTTATTTTAGTTCCAGCATTAATTTTTATTCCTATTCTTATTCTATTCCATTGTTGTAATTTTTATTCTAGTTTTAGTTCTTCTTTATAAATAAATTTCGTTCTTATTCTAGTTCCACTTCCTATTTAGAAATAATTTTAGTTCCAGTTCCAGTTCTAGTTCCACTTCCAATTCCACTTCTCATAGTTATGTCTAACATGAATGATTACAGTAACACACAAAACACTGAAAACAGTGTCTCGAGTCTTTTGACCTATTTATAAGATTAGTAATAATTAGAAATAATAATCAATAGGAGAGAAAATATTATTTTTTTAAATTTCCTTTTCTGATGCCTTCAGTCCGAAAAACTATTTTTTTTAAAGTTCCTTTTTCTATTCCGTTCTCGTTCCAGAAAAATATTGAAATTTTTATTCCTATTCTCGTTCCAGAATTATTTTTTATTCCAGTTTTCGTTCCATGGAACGAAATTAAAATAATTATTATTCTTATTCTATTCTCAGGAACTAAAATAACACTGCTTACGACGCTCTTCCAGACCCCCTAGTCGGTACGGGCTTCGTGCCTTCGGCACTCGCAGCTTCGCGCCTTCGGCGCTTGCAATAATTATGAGGGAACATGGACTTAGGGCTTCAGCCCCCCCCCCCCCCCCAAACCAAAAATCCTGGTGCCGCCACTGCTGCCTACCCGTCCTTCTGTGTCTGTCCCGCTGTCTGTCTGTGCGTATGTCCGTTGGTCAGTCCATCTGCCTACCTGTCCTTGTGTGTGTATATCCCGCTGTCTGTCTGTGTGTATGTGCGTTGTTCAGTCCGTCTGCCTACCTGTCCTTGTGGCTGTCTGTCCCGCTGTCTGTCTGTGCGTATGTGCGATGTTCAGTCCGTCTGCCTACCTGTCCTCCTGTGTGTCTGTCCCGCTGTCTGTCTGTGCGTATGTCCGTTGGTCAGTCCGTCTGCCAACCCCTCAGTCCCTGCGTCTGTCTCTTTGCCCGTCAGGCGCCATGTATGTTGGTCTGTTTGTCTGTCAGTGCGTATGTTTGTTGGTCAGTTCGCCTGCCAATCTCTCCGTCCGTGCGCCTGTGCCTTTTCCTGTCAGTCTCCTTGTCTGTTGGCGTGTGTCTGTCTATGTGTTTGTCTGTCTGTATGTCTGTCTGGCTGTCTGTCTGTCTGCCAATGCGTATGTTTGCTGGTCAGTCCGCATGCCAACCTCTCAGTCCATACGTCTGTCTTTTTGCTTGTCAGTCTCCATGTCTGTTTATCTGTGTGTCTGTGTGTCTGTCTGTCGGTGCGTATGTTTGTTGGTCTGTCCGCCTGCCAATCTCTCCGTCTGTGCGTCTGTTCCTTTGCCTGCCAGTCTCCTTGTCTGTTGGTCTGTGTTTCTGTGTGTCTGTCTGCAAGTTCGTATGTTTGTTGATCAGGCCGCCTGCTCCTTTTTCGTCTGTTTTTCTGCTCTTATGTCCGTTTGGGAGCCCACCTGTTTATTTATCCGTCTGTGTGTCCGTCCGTCTGTATGTCTGTTCGTTTTTATGTTATTCAGTTCGACTGCCTACCTGTCTGTCTGCGTGTCTCTCCGTTTGTACCTATATATCTGTTGCTCACTCCGCATGTCCACTTTTATGTTTGTGTGTCTGTCCGTCCAAATGTCAGTGCGTTTGCTTTTTGGTAAGGCCGTCTGTCTACCTGTCCGTCTGTATGTCTGTCTGTATGTCGGTCTGCTCATCAGTCCGTTTGCCTACCTGTCTGTCTGTGTGCCCGCCCGTGTGTATGTCTGCGCGTGATTCTGTTGTTCTTACGATTTAAAAACGCTGATTTTTCCAATGCCGAGTTAATAATTTTGAAAGCACCAAATCACGATAAAGTCCTCAGGGCGTGTCGACTTTATAGTGATTTCATGCACAGTTACTTTGATGGAAATAATTGTCTTTTTCGACTTCAATGAAAAGTTGAATGGCACGAGATAACGGTTAAGGCTGAATGTTCGTCTCTATGCCTGTCTTTCCCGATGTCTGTTTTATGTCTGTCCTTCGCTGTTTGTGGCCATCTTATCATCTGCATGTTTGTAGGATTAGGCCTACTTCTCTTTGTCTGTGCGTTCATGACTTTTATGTGTGCGTGTGTCCGTTTGCCTGTCTGCGCGCATGTCTGATTGTCAGTCGGTCTCTCCGTCTGCCCACCTGTCTGTCTGTGTGCTTGCCCCTCTGTCTGCGCATATATATATATATATATATATGTGTGTGTGTGTGTGTGTGTGTTGCTCTGTCTGATTCCCTACATGTATGTCTATGTGCCCGTCTGTCTCTTTGTCTGCAGGTAAGCATGTCAGTGTGACCGCCTGCCTGTCTGCCTGCCTAGTGGGTAAATGTCTGGCGGTCTCTCTGTCTGGCGTAAGTCTGCCTGCCAAGTAAAGTTTATGTCTGAACGTCTCTGCCCGTCAAACTGAGCATATAAATGGCAGAAAATATAACGACTATGATGACACTGTGCGTCGCCTTCTCGCGATTTAAAGGCGCTTCAGTATTCAATGCCAGTTCAATAATTTTGAAAGCACCAAATCACGACTGATTGTCAGTCGGTCTATCCATCTGAGTGCGACCTGGTGGCATACCGGTAACGCGTCCGTTCATGGAGCGGGAAGTTGCGGGTTCGACTCCGGTTAACGACCTTGGACAAGTTGTTTACGCACACGCACAATGTCTCTGTCACCAAGCGGTATAATTTGGTACCGGCATAAGCTGAGAAGTAAACAGCAAGTCTTGCGATACGCTGGCCCCGCGGGAGCACTGCATAAGGCAGAAAATCAAAAGGCAGAAAATCAAAAGGCAGAAAATCAAAAGGCAGAAAAATAATAAGGCAGAAAAATCAAAAGGTAGAAGAATCAAAAGGCAGAAAATCAAAAAGCAGAAAAATCAAAAGGCAGAAAAATCAAAAGGCAGAAAATCAAAAGGCAGAAAATCAAAAGGCAGAAAATCAACAGGCAGAAAATCAAAAGGCAGAAAATCAAAAGGCAGAAAAATCAAAAGGCAGAAAATCAAAAGGCAGAAAATCAAAAGGCAGAAAATCAAAAGGCAGAAAATCAAAAGGCAGAAAATCAAAAGGCAGAAAAATCAAAAAGCAGAAACTCATGAAGATGTTGCATAACAAAGTCAATATTTCATCCGTAGTGTTAGAACTCAACAAATATAAAGCGCCATTAGCGTTATAAATGTCCTGATTCACCAACTATTTCAAAACATACAAAAATCGGCCTGTAATGTTATAATGTTCGATGGTAAACCGATTAATCAGTTTCAGCAGGCTGAAAGTAATGATTATTGTGCATTTATATTTAGGCGGCAAAGTGGAGCTTGCATATGTCACGATAAACACTACGACACACAGGGCAGAACGTTCGAAACGTTTATTTACTTAAAATTACTTCAAAGCATCTGTTTTGACAAAGTCTGGTATACGATTACTGTTTATGTATTGCAAGTAACTAACCCTGTATTTTGATTGTTAATTTCATACAAATTACTTCAAAGCAGCCGGTTCAAGGCATCCAAGCATTCATTTACAAAAGTGGGGTGGTGTCCACTGTTTCAATTCTCAATCAATGTCTTCTTATTTTCCGCCTTTTCAGTTTCTGCCTTTTCATTTTCTGAGGTCACATTATTGTTTGTTTAATGCAAGTAACTGCCTTTTGATTTTCTGCCTTTTGATTTTCTGCCTTTTGATTTTTCTGCCTTTTGATTTTCTGCCTTTTGATTTTTCTGCCTTTTTATTTTCTGCCTTTTGATTTTTCTGCCTTTTGATTTTCTGCCTTTTGATTTTTCAACCTTTTGATTTTTCTGCCTTATTATTTTTCTGCTTTTTGATTTTCTGCCTTTTGATTTTCTGCCTTTTGATTTTCTGCTTTTTGATTTTCTGCCTTATGCAGTAAACCCGCCCCGCGTCCAGGACCTTGGGGTTCGTCCATTGCTGGCTCAAAGCCATTGAAAAGGAGATGAACGGCTCCCTATGTTCCTAATGGAACGGATAGGACTCTACTTTACTCTCCATCATTCTGAGCACATGCATTTTGGTCTGTACGATTCCCTACATGTCTGTCTGTGTGCCAGTCTGTCTCTCTGTATACACGTAAGCATGTCAGTCTGACTGCCTGCCTTAGAGGGTGCGTGTCTGGCCGTCAAGTACTTAGCATAGTAATAGCAGGAAATAAGGCTCCTGTCTACCTGTGCGTCCGTGTGTATGTTCGTCTGTATGTCCGTACGTATGTCTGTTGGTCAGGCTGCCTGCCTACCACTATGTCTGTGTGTCTGTCCTTCTGAATGTCAGTGCGTATGTTGGTTGGTCAGTCCGCCTATATACCTCTTTGTCTGCATGTCTGTCTGTATGTCTGTTTGCTGGTGGATCCGCTTGCCTACCACTATGTAAGTGTGTCTGATGATGAGTAGGCCTACATGCCCGAAATTTCTGACGACCTTTTTTAGTCATCCGGCCAAAATCTCGGGGAAATGGGAAAATAGAAAATTTAACCAATTCCTCTATACATTTTCCCACATGAACCCTGATTTACTAGCGTGTACGGTGTACCCTGCCTTTTCCTCGCATATACCCTACTGGTCGGGAGGGGAGTATGCGATGCCGTTTTTTCCCGTTTTGTCCAGGGAAATTTTATCCGGGGACATTTTGTCCGGAGACTTTTTGTCCATGGACTTTTTGTCCAGGGACATTATGTTCGAGACATTTTGTCCGGGACATTTTGTCCGAGGACATTTTGTCCGGGAACTTTTTGTCCAGGGACATTATGTCCGAGACATTTTGTCCGGGACATTTTGTCCGGGGACATTTTGTCCGGGGACATTTTGTCCGGGACATTTTGTCCGGGGACATTTTGTCCGGGGACATTTTGTCCGGGACATTTTGTCCGGGACATTTTTTCCGGAGACATTTTATCCCGGAACATTTTGTCCTGGAACTTTTTGTCCAGGGACATTTTGTCCGGGACATTTTGTCCTGGGACATTTTGTCCGGAACATTTTGTCCAGGACATTTTGTCCGGGGACATTTTGTCCGTCCACGCCTCCAAGTGGTTGGTGTCGGGAATTGATGGTGGTTGTTATTTCAATAGAAGTGTTAGCTACTTTGGTATCATATCGTATCATTGAGACAAAAAAATCATTTTCATAAATCATGCTAACTGAATGACATTGTAGGCTATGACTACGATTTAGTATAAGCAACGGTGTTGATTCCTGTTCCCCTTACTTCCTCACTCAGTCTAACTATAGTGAGATTACCAGATAAGCCTTTGAGCTTCTTTTCTTTATTAGTCGATCCACATTATCCTTGCTGTTACAATACTATCATAATTATTATGATGAATACAATTTAGCCTACTATTAATAATTGTATTTGCACAATTTTTTTTTGCAAATATAAACAGTAAATTCTGTGCCACTAAATGATTTCTCTTCATCTGTGTGTATGTACTTATGTCCGTTGATCTGTCTGTCTGCCTACCTGTCCGTCTGTGTATCTGTCCCGCTATCTGTCTGAACGTCTGTTGGTCTGTCCACCTACCTACCTGTCATGGGCGCCCGCACATAGACAAGAGAGGGCACTTGCCCCCCTGGAAAATTGAAACCTATTTTTCTAACTACTACTTTTGGAGTTCTCAACAAATTTCTTCGCATTAGAGAATTTAATATACCAATTATGGACACGGTAGAACTAAGAAATCCACGTTTAGAAACCTTCATAAAAATATACTTTTGATTTTCTACCTTGCATTTTCCAAGCTCTTGCAAAAATATAACCATGATCATTGGGTTTTACCCCCTCCCCGCAGGCGCCCATGCAAATATTGATTACAATGTGTAGCCTATTTGATTGAAATCTCGCTGCATGCACCTTTTCACAATTGCACAAAATATCATCAATAAATTACACTAATGTAACTAGAAGCACTTGCCCCTTGAAAACTTGTACGTCTGTGTGTCTGTCCCGCTGTCTGTCTGTATGTGTGTCCGTTGGTCTGTCCACCTGCCTACCTATCCGTCTGTGTGTCTGTCCCGCTGTCTGTCTGTACGTATGTCCGTTGGTCTGTCTGTCTGCCTACCTGCCCGTCTGTGTGTCCATAATGCGTCGCCCTAATCGCGATTTAAAGGCGCTTATGTTTTCAATGATCCAACCACCCAGTTATTTTTCCACAATTCTCACACTGGACCGAATGGAACGAAAACATTTATTTTTTCCTATCGCCTCAATATGGTTGGTGTCGGGGACTGATGGTGGTTGTTATGATGGTCTGTCCACCTGCCTACCTATCCGTCTGTGTGTCTGTCCCGCTGTCTGTCTGTACGTATGTAAAAAATGCTCTGTGTGTTAGCTACTTTGAGATCATGTCAAGTGTCTTTGAGCCACAGAAGTGCTAGTCAGAATCTGCCCACCGCAAGAAGGTGCCTGTCGGGCCTACGGTAATTAACCCATTAGTGCCTAGCGTCCCCAAAAATGGGACACCACTTCAAAAATTCACAGAAAATTAAATATGCATTGAAGATGCAATTTAATGTAATAGCCGTCATGCCAACATGTTGATTAAATGATTCTGGCAAAAAATGCGCACCAAAAATATTTTTTTTGACCGAAAATTTTGCTTTTAATCAGGCCATTGACCTATTTTAGAAAATGTAAACATTGCGGACATTCCGCTTCTTATTTAAAATCTTGTGTGTGCATTTCTACAAATCTGTCTTTGGTTTCACAAACGTTGGTATATACTAATACATAAATAATTATATAAAATTAATTTTAAAAAAATATAACATATGCATTTTATCACTGAAGTGCTGTCCCATTTTTGAGGACGCAAGGCACGAACGGGTACGTGAAGTTCAGTACACGCAGTTTTGCATCTTGCAAGACATTTTATTCAGATATTGTTTGAAAAGAAGTATAAACGGCGGTTTGTAGGCAGAAGTATCACTCTCAGAGAGAGTTAGCATTATAAAATGTTATTTGAGTCAAAAATTTATTGACAACTTCAACTGTAGGCTACATCAGGCCTATGTATATAGGCTATGTATAGCCTACATGAATATTTCACATGGATAGAAATCGTCCAGAATCTACTAGGCCTATGCAATGTAGTGCAAAATAATAGTCAAAATGCACTCATTCTCTTGTATGCAATTGCTAGAAAGTTAAATTTAGTAATTTAATTTATTATAATTTATTTCAAATAAATAAGAAAAAATCATTCACGATGTAATTTGTCATTCTTTTGTAAGGTGTCAGCCAAACTCAAGAAATGCCATTGTGCATTGTGCTCAATATAACATTCCTGTAACATTTCCAGTTAGGCCTACTACAATTTCAGGTAGGCCTAATGACTAGTCAATGGCATGGTACTGTGTTGAATACACCACTCGGCTTTTGTTCTGATTCACATCCATGTCACCATATGGATGAGTTGGTACATGGATTCAACGCCTGGATTAGTCAGGAGGCATATTTGTTGTCAGTTCAGTTGATTCCTACTAACAAATAGTGGTTCTTTCACCATTCTTTACCGCTTTCAAACTGCAACTAAGCCTTGTTGGCTACTCAGACTGTCCGTTGAATACACCACATGGTTACTTTACTCAGTCAGACCTATAATGGAGTTGGGGTCATGAGTCCTCAACTTGGTGTGGGTGGTCATTGCAACAACTATGTTGTGTAGGCTATAATATACTATGACTACTTCTTTAACACTCTGAGACTGCTACAGCAGTTGAGCAAAATATACCACTATTGAGATGATACAGGCCAACAAATGTGGAGATTTTCACTTCCTCTGGTTGAGCTGTTCAATATAGAAAAGTGTTCATGGATCTAAATACATACTGTATATATTAGGAAAATGAATGCTGACTGTATGAACCAGAAAGTATGAAGTTCACCTAGTACTTTAGCACTAGATTCCATCCGTTGTAACTCAGATGCATTGTGCGAATGAAAGTTTGAGAAAAATGATAGGTCGGTCCACATAAAGAGGGTTAGGCCAACAATCTACTACACAAAACCAGTCAAAAGCACTTTAGCACTTGAAAGAGCTTCATGTAACTGTCTTATAATCTCTTTGCAACAGTATTGGTTGCTATTGCTATAGGATGTTGATCTGAGACATGAATAGCATTATTACGATATGTTGCGTGTAAGCAATTCATTTCAAAATGTGAACAATTTTGCATAAAAATGCATTCAGGCATACCATTTTTGCAGAAATTTTGCTTATAAATTTGATTTTCAATGATTCTGAGTGCAAATTATATATCTAATCTCTTAACTAGACTGTATCAACAGTCTTGAGTGATATAACATGTACATATCACCATGTAAATCTTCACGTACCCATTCGTGCCTAGCGTCCCCAAAAATGGGACGCTTCAAAAACTTGCTCCAAAAGCATCAAAAGCAAAATTTTTGCAGAATTTTTATTTTTTATTGTCCAAACTCGTCATTTGCAACAAAGTTTTTATATTTTGAGATGATTTCGAAAAATCAGGCACTAATGGGTTAAGGTGCAAACTTTATCTGACCTAGAATGGACACACCCCGCTGATGAGGCGGGTTGGCCAGGCTTTGTAGTTTGTATTGAAACCTAAGTGACTACCAGAATACTTAGGTCGACTTGGTCTCGTCGTAGCATCATGATATTCTTCTTGCAATCGCAATGTTACATGATCGAAAACGAATTAAAAATAATGGACACAGTGATGACATTAGTACAAGCAACGTGACTCTGGCATTGTCCAGCAATTCCGATGGCTCATGCGTTTTATAGCAGCTGCTGTCTATGAGTTAGCCTGAAAAGAGTCATAAACTAACAGTGCCACCACATCTCCTTTGGTCATATATATATATATATATGTCGCGTGTACAGTGCTACACGATGCTTGTGCAACAAGTGCGGTTGCACCTTTCGTGTTTATCCATTTTCCCCATAAAATAAGCTTCTGTTTTTGTGCTATTTTGTTATCATGGCATCTTTAAGAACTGGCCATCAAATATTTTGCTCCAAAGGTTGCATATTTTTGCATTATATTTAAAGATAACATGAGTCATAGGGGTAACTACGTCGCTATTACCATAAGTAAGTAAGTAACTATGTGCTTTATTGAACCGCCTGCAAACGCACTGCGGGAACAATGGACGAGAATAAAATAATTAACCATCAACAGATAACGTGTAAAAACTTACGTTACACTTTATATTTAGACATAGACATAGACATATTTTTTATTGATCCCAGCAATTCAATTGTACATGTATGCTTAACAAAGTGTAAACATAATCAGCAATAAACAAATACTCAAAGTGAATAAGTAGAATAAGAGTGAGGGAACAAATAGGCACACCAAAAGGGAAAAGTCCCGCTAAGTAGGGGCCTAATTAACAAAGTGAAGTGTAAAAGCAAAAGCTGAAGGGAGAACTGGAATGCACAGATGTTACTTAACTAAGATTTTTTTAACAAAACAAACGTAGTAGACCTAAACACTACAGAAAAAATTCAGAGAATGAACACAAAAAAAGACGAACAGTCAATAGACAAACAATCAATGAAATCAGCATTAGCATCAGTAACCCCTCATGCCAAAAATGCACACGTAAGAGGTGTTTGAAGTGAGTGAAGTTAGTAGCCTTACGAATGACTATCGGAAGTTTGTTCGATAAAACAGGGCCTTTGAATTTAATGGAGAATTTCCGAACATTTGTTTTTGCAAAAATAATACTGAATTTTCTGTTAGGGCCTACCTCTAGTGAGTCCAGGATGCAGTGCAGGAGAGACGTAGGAAGCAAAGGTGGAAGGGAGGAGGTTGTTGGTATATTGGTACATAAATTGAGATGTTTGTTCAAATCTGATCTGCTTAACATTTCGCCAAGGAATTTTTTCATGGTACAAATCTTTGAGTGGATGAGCTATTGAGCATACCGTGGCAGGTGTAACTTCAGGCTGCACATGAAGTTCAAACATGCGAACTATATGCTAAGCAATTAGGGGACAGTTGCCAGTGGATTTAGTGATTACTTGTATATCTTTTTTTGCGAAGTCCTTAAAACCTGGAGATGGGTATCATAGGTAGAAGTCCAAATTAAATTAGGGTAAGTAAGATATGGATAGACTAGGGTAAAATATAGATTAGTAAGCACATGAGAGGGAAGCAAGTATGAGACTCTCTTAATAATGCCTATGCTTTTTGATTTTTTTAAACTTATTTCATCTATGTGTAGTATTGTGTACTTTCCATTTTAGGTGCTGATCAATATGAACGCCAAGGAATTTTGTCGTGTAAACTTGAGGAATAGTCTTGTTGTCAATAATTATCTCATTATCTGTTATAGGTTTCTTTTTATTTGAATGAAATATGATATAATTAGTTTTAGATAGGTTTAATGAAAGTTTATTTGCCTTGAACCAATCACTAGCTGATATTAATTCATGATAGACCATCTGGAGAAGCTGGTCATAGGAGGCATGCGATAAAAAAAATACATTAGAATCGTCTGCAAATAGAATATAGTGTAAGATGGATGATGAATTTCGAAGGTCATTGATGTAAATTAAAAACAGGAGAGGACCAAGGATAGAGCCTTGAGGTACTCCAAATTCTATAGTTTGAAAATTCGACATTGTACATTATAGAGGACCTGCTGTAGACGATTATACCCAAATAACTTCTAAGCCACTGAAGCGCATTATTTCTAATACCATAGTGTTCAAGTTTGTACAAAAGTATTTTGTGGTCCACGGTATCAAATGCCTTTGCAAGGTCAAGGAATATACCAATTGAGTATTCATTATTGTCCATGGCCTTGGAGATTTTGTCCTGTACATGTATATCAATCAGTGACACTGAAGTAGAGTGACCCGGCTAAAAGCCATGCTGAAACGGATATAATATGTCCTTATGCTTTATGTATGAAAGTAATCTGTCATACATTACTCTTTCAAATAATTTAGAGAAAAAAGTGGGATAGAAATAGGTCTGTAATTAGTAATTTCATTTTTGGCACCCTGTTTGTGAATGGGGAGAACTTTGGTAAGCTTGATTTCAGACGGAACAATACCATTTTTTAGTGAACAGTTAATCACTTCAGCCAGTGGAGTGGCAAGGAGTTCCATAACCGGTGATAATATCATAGGATTCAATTCATCAGTGCCAGAACTGTGAGTCGATTTAAAAGAGTTATTAATTGCTAATATTTCTTGGGAGTAGTTGAAAGTAGGGCAAATGGATTAGAGGAGGATGGGTGAAGGTAGTCTTGAAAACATTTCTTAGATGGAGGGATTTTGGTTTATAGAGATCTAGCTAGGCTAGTAAAATATGATTTGAATTTTTCAGCCATTAGTAAATGGTCATTCGTTAAGTTCCCATCCAGATTTATTTCATTAATAAGTGTGCCCTTCTTAGTTGACTTAATTACTGTTCTAACAACCTGCTAGGTTTTTTAAATGCCCTTACTGTGTTTTGTGAATTCATTTGAATAGTAAGAACGTTCTATGTTTGTGCGAATTAATTTATAGCAAATTTGTTTTTATTTTCCATTGTAGGTTTTCTTATATTTAATGTAAATCTCTTCCTTTTTTGGTAGATTTTAATAGGCCTCGTGTCATCCATGGTTGTTGAAAGGTATTGTTTTTTGAGATTTTAATGGGCTTAAGAGGAAAGGCTTTATCATAACTTATCCTGAACATTTTCAAAAACAAATTATACGCCATGTCCGGTTCATTATTAGTAGGCTACACAAGTGCAAAACTGGATTCCAATCAAGGTTAGATAAGTTACTTCTAAAGGTAGCAGAGGTTTCATCAGTGAAATTTCTCTTCATTTCAGTCTTTCCTATATTGTGCAGTATGTGAGGAACATTGTTAGTCCAGGTTATTATAGGCAGGTGATCAGATATATCTGAAGTTATTAGGCTATAGCAGAGTCAATAACAGAATTAAGAAAGTTAGTGAAGAAATTGTCTATTAGCGTGGCAGTAGGCTAGTTGGGGTAATTCTAGATGGTCGGAGGATCAATGGAAAGAAATTAGGCCTATAGGTAGCCATATAGTCTATGAATTCATTTGTAGGGGAGTGATTACCAGAAGCCAACAAATCAATATTAAAATCACCAGCCAAAAACATTTATTTAGTCTTATTAGTATTCTTATTGAAAATGTTTAGAAGCACTGCAAGATCCGTATTAAATTCATCCACATTTTTGAATTTTTAAACACGATATCGATGATAAAAATCAATTTTCACACTATTTATATTGGTAAATTGGTTATGTATGTGTACTTGTTATAGCGTCCCTTCAAGCTTCTACTCAGAAGCGCTCCCAACTACAGCGCGGGCACTGAATTGGAGATTCAAGCTGAGGCGCCGAACAATTGCGAGTGAAGGACTTGCCTAAGGCCTATATGAGGCGGCTTGAGGTGGATTATATGCCCTACTACAGAATATGCAAATGTCTGCAAGCAGTAGTGGCGCCATAGGGGTAGGGGTCTAAACCCCCCAAAAAGGTTATCCTTTTTACATGGAAAAATGAAATATTTTCATGTTAAGCCCCTCCTATAAATGTTAAACTTTCATGAGATTTCTACCAAATCACTAAAAAAGGTCGTTAGAAATTTTGCCCCCCTCCCTCCCCACAAAACACCTGATATCCTGGCGCCGCCACTGTTATGCAAGTAAGTAACTCCATGGGCACGGAAATTAAAGTCTATGTAAGTCTACATGTATATCCTATACTTGTCGTATTGAACATTAGGTTTAGGTTCAGAGTAAGGATTAGGGTTAAGGTCTGTCTATCTGACCCTGTCTGACTGTCCGTCCGTCTGTCAGTCTTCTGTCTGCCTGTACGACCGTCCATCCATCTGTCTGTCTGTCTGTCTGTCTGCCTGTCTGTACATCTATCTGCCTCTCTGCCTGCCTGCCTGTCTGTAAGCATGACCGTCCGTCTGTCATTCTGTCTGTCTGCCTGCCTGCCTGCCTGTCTGTCTATCTGTTTATCCGTCTGCCTCTCAGCCTGCCGTCTGTCTGCCCGTCCGTCTGTCAGTCCTCTGTCTGCCTGTCTGTCTGCCTATCGTCTGACTCTGGGTCTGCCTATCTGTATGCTTCTCTGTCTGTTCGTCCGTCCGTCTGTCAGCTTGTCTGCCTGTCGACTGTCCATCCATCTGTCTCTCTGTCTGCCTGTCTGTCTATATGTCTGCAGGAATGTCTGTTGGTCTATCTGCCTGCCAAGTAGGCTAGATGTCTGTATGTCTGGCCGTGAAGTAATTAGCGTAGGAAGGGCAGGAAATAACGTTTAGGGCTACACAAATGCGTCGCCTTAATCGCGATTTAGAGTAAAGGCGATTATTATTCCGGGACCGAGCTCATTGTAATGGAAATCACGATAAAGTCCTCAGAGCGTGTCGACTTAATCTTGATTTCAAGCACAGTTACTGTTATAAGGGAATTCTTCTTCAACGTCATTGAACCGTGGAGTTTACTTTTAAGGCTCAATATTAATTTCTATTTCTGTATATCCCTTTGTCTGTCTTTTTCTCTGTCTTCCGCTAGTAATATTGTGGCTGTTTTATCGTCTGTGTGTATGGCTGTGCGTATGTCAGTTGGTGTCTTCGTCTATCTATCTATATGTGTGTCTGCCCATTTTTATGGTTTTAAGTCTGTTCGTTTGTGACTCCGTCTATCTATTTGTCCGTCTGTGTGTCTGACCATGGCTGCACGTAGGGTAAAGTACCCGATTATGGGCACCTTAAGGACTTTTGCTTGTAGTTCATAGACCAATGAAGTTCAAGCAAAATAATGTTTGTCAAACTAATTTTCAACACTTTAGCAACTAGAAACTCACTGAAATGACATTAAAATGTTGAGATTTACCTACAAAAATATTGAAAATACGAAGAGCTCTGAAGTGCCCATATTAGGCACTGGTTCCTAATGATGGGCACCCATCATATTAAGTTCACGCACAATGTAGTCACAGGAACAATAGACTTAATATGGGCATGCCCATATTCGGGCCCATGTTCAATCGATATATATCAGGTGCCCATATTCGGGCAGGACACGTGTGCCCATGTTAGGCTCTCACCTATGACACGCTTCAAAGTCGGCTATACAAATAATGCGTTACAGGAATCACACGTCAACGCACACCAACCTGATCACAAAACAATTCTCAAAACAAAAACATTTACCTTCAAAGAATCCATCGGATACACGTAATAGAATGGAGGAAACAAGAATTGTGAAAATGGCTAACGCCTTTGCCAAAATTTACAGTCATTTATAATTATATTTGTGAAAAATCAAACAGTCACTGCGCAGATTTTAATTTTAAGTACATCAAATATTGCGCTGCCCTTCTGCTGGAATTCGAGAGATCTCAGAGATGGCCTCACGAAAAAGTTTTATATAATACTTTTCTTCAAAGTGCCCATATTAGGAGGGTGCCCATAATAGGCTAACTTACCCTATGTCTGTTGGCGACTCCGTCTATTTATCTGTGTATGTGTCCATTTGTATGGTTTACGTTTGTCCGTTGGTGAGTCCGCCTGTTTATCTGTCCGTCTGTGTGCCCTTCTTGCCATTTAAAGGCGCTTATTTTCCCCAGGGCCATCTTATGGTCATTGTAGGCCCTAGGCACTTTTGCATATTAATCTATTCATAGGCCCCTAGGATCCATCCAACTCAATTCTGTATTAATTCAAATTGCAACACATTTAAATTATTTCTTAAAGTTATGCTGAACCATGTTTTGTGAGCGCATTCAGTTTTGATTTTAAATCTCAATCTACTTTTGTAATGTTTCCGAATTTCGATTTTCGGTTATGCGGCGTTTCGGTCTAAATTCTAATGAAAAATCGCCATCGCTTTTTAAATTATAATTTGTCAAATTGTTAATACAAATTTCTAAAACAAAATCATATCTGATGGCTATAAGAGGAAACACGAGTCTGGATTTGAGAAACGAAAGAAAAAGGAACAGAAAGATGAGCACTAAAAATATAAAGGGTGCGTTAAACAAATTCATAAATACAAATTGCCACAAAGACATGTCAGTGACATCACTCGCTTCTTCTATCAAAACCCATGTCTCAGTACCGGTGTAAAGTTTTCAAATTACCCCGCCTAAACATTACCCCCTGCAAACTGTAGGCCTAATGTGCAACAATCATCGCATATATTGCACTAAAAATATCAGAAAAATTATCCCACTTCTTGTTTCAGTCTGAAGATTTTCATCAGTCATCCCACTTCGTGGTTTGTTATCAATATTTTCACTTATATAACTAAAATACTAAATCGCCGCTGAAATTACATGGAGAAATGGCTTCGAGGCTATTATTTTTTTTCGATTAAAATATTGATCACAAACCACAAAGTGGGATGACGGTTGAAAATCTTCAGACCAAAAGAAGAAGCGGGATGATTTTTCTGATTTTTTAAGTGCAATAAATGCGATGATTGATGCAAATCTAGTTTCCGGGAGGTAATCTGAAACCGGTTTCAAGTTACCGGGGGGGGGGGGGTAATGTTTAGGAGGGGGTAATTTGAAACCTATACACGGTGTAAAGGTTTCAAATTACCCCCCGCGAAACATTACCCCCCCCTGAAAACTGTAATTTGCATCAATCATCGCATTTATTGCACTAAAAATATCAGAAAATGATCCCGCTTCTTGTTTGGGTCTGAAGATTTTCATTCGTCATCCCACTTTGTGGTTTGCTGTAAATATTTTCATCTGTAACTAAAATACTAAATCGCCGCTGAAGTTACATGGAGAAATGGCTTCGAGGCTATTATTTTTTCCCGATTAAAATATTGATAACATGACTGACACTGGCCATGCAGAACAAAGTGAAATAGGCCTAGGTGATTTAAATGAACAGACAGGCTATGCCACGGTAGCGTCGGTAGGGCTAGGCCTATTATGCTGCCTATGCAGCAGTCTGATGATAGTACTCGTCCGAGTCGTCCGAAACCATTGGGTACAGTTACTGTAGAAGAACTAGAAGATGTGTGACTTAACAATAACAATAAATTTAAATCCAGTAACCCAGCAAAATGGGAGATAAATGCTGCATTTATTTTTTTATTATAGGTTTTCAGGATTTCGTGGCCCCTGGTAAGTTCGTAGGCCCTAGGCACAGTGCCTACTGTGCCTACTGGATAAGATGGCCCTGGGCCCATGCATTGGTCGCCCCCTCCCATTGTGTGTAAGTATGTATGTATGTATGTGTGTGTATGTATGTATGTATGTATGTATGTATGTATGTATGTATGTATGTATGTATGTATGTATGTATGTATGTATGTATGTATGTATGTATGTATGTATGTATGTATGGATGGATGTATGTATGTATGTATGTATGTATGTATGTATGTATGTATGTATGTATGTATGTATGTATGTATGTATGTATGTATGTATGTATGTATGTATGTATGTATGTATGTATGTATGTACATGTATGTATGTATGTATGTATGTATGTATGTATGTATGTATGTATGTATGTATGTATGTATGTATGTATGTATGTATGTATGTATGTATGTATGTATGTATGTATGTATGTATGTATGCAGTTTCAAATAATGAAGTGAAAATGCATAACAATGAACAATGGTAAAATTGCAGAGACGGGGTGTCATAACGTCTTTGAAGTCTTATGTAGGGGTCGCCACACGAAAACGTCTTGAGAACAGGTGCCGTAAATGAACACCTGGCCAATTCTGGGAATGTGACCATTTCCTAGCCCTTCAAATTACAATGCTCTTGGCGGTGTAGCTTTATGTCGAAGCAACACAAAACGCTGGAGTCAAGCCAATCAATAGCTTGTTGGTGTTTAACGACTCTGCCATTTCAAAGATGATCTGTGTCGTCCTTCTACTTTGAGCAAGCTTGGGATTGGCACCGTCGGAGTTAAAAGATCAATCGCAATTATTCACAAGCACGCGCTCCCCCCCTCCCCAAGGTCTGGCAAGCGCGGACTATTATAGCGGCTGACAGAAATGAGACGAGGCGGAGCGGATGAGAAGTCGCCACTCGCTAATTGACTCGCACAAAGACGTCACCGGCGGCTATTTCAAGGGTTCGCTGTGATCCAAGAAATGAGAAGAGGAAGTACGACGACACCCAGGTCCACCACCCTAGGCATTCGAAGAGTAATAAACGTCAATACAAAGAATTTGCTGTTAGAAGGCGTATGTGTGTTTGAATGAATGAAATAATGTGTGTATGTATGTATGTATGTATGTATGTATGTATGTATGTATGTATGTATGTATGTATGTATGTATGTATGTATGTATGTATGTATGTATGTATGTATGTATGTATGTATGTATGTATGTATGTATGTATGTATGTATGTATGTATGTATGTATGTATGTATGTATGTATGTATGTATGTATGTATGTATGTATGTATGTATGTATGTATGTATGTATGTATGTATGTATGTATGTATGTATGTATGTATGTATGTATGTATGAATGTATGTATGTGTAGGTATGTAGGCCTATGTATGCATGCATGTATGTATGTATGTATGTACGTATGTATGTATGTATGTATGTATGTAACTATGTATGTATGTATGTATGTATGTATGTATGTATGTATGTATGTACGTATGTATGTTTGCATGCATGCATGCATGCATGCATGTATGTATGTATGTATGTAGGCTATGTATGAGTCCAGTCTTCCTCGATTCCTCCATAATGGCTACAATTAGCTGTATTACTTCACTGGATAGATTCCACGCTCTGTCAGTAATATCATTCAGTGTAATCAGTTATTGAGTCAATGAGCCAATTCAGTTTATGAATAATTTAATAAGTGAGTCAGTCATTCACTGAATGTTCTGAACAATCATTCAGTCAATGAGACCACCATTTCAGTCATTCAGCCATGCAAACGGCCGCGGACTAGAAGAGATAATCAATAAGCCTACATTACCAATCAGACAATCAGTCTGCAATCCTGAGTCAGTCAGTCATTCGTTATGATATCTGTTTATTCTTTCAACCGAACATTCAGTTTGTTATTTTATAAATGTTCTATGCAGTAGGTCAGTAGTTGAGCTATATTCAATGAATCAGTCAGTGAGCCAAACAGTTAGAACAGTTACTTTGTCATTCAATAATTCAATCATTTAGCTAGTAAGTTAGTCATTGAGAAAATGGCATTCGTCAGCACGCTAATGGAACATCAATTCAGTTTGCCAGATGGTCATTCAAATTGTAAGCCATTTGTGCATAAGTTATACAAGCTGTTATTCAGGTCAACAAGTCAACCATATAGAAAATCTGTCTTTCAAACACTTTTCGCAGTCATTCAGTCAGCCAACCAGACAGTCAGTCAACTAGATAGAATTAAATTAGATAGATTAAACAAAGAAGTAGTCAGCGAGTCATTCAGTCAATTTCTAACCAGACGATCAGTCAGTTTGACAACTTGACGCACTGTCACCCAACCAAGTAGGCACTTAGTCATTGTCATATTCAATCGGTCAACCCAGCAATCACCCGGACAGTCGGACACCGACCAGTGCGTGAATTAATAATGCACTTTAATCTTGCACCATTCCAGTATAATTGCTAATGGCCAATTCCTCAAAATACCTGCTCTAACAAAACTGCTTAGCTGCTCTTAACGATCGGTCTGCTACTAGGTATACACTACAGCCTCATCACTTACGTGGTCTTGTCAAGGGTTTTAAAAATCACCCGGTAACGGACTAGCGTCTATAATTTAAAATACGTTGTCACTTTTTCAAAACTGAAGCATTATGAATAAGGGCGGCGGTAGAGCAATGGATAACACGTTGGCCTAGAGTGCGAGATGTAACGAGTTCGAGCCCCCGTTGGCGGATATGATTAGTACGTTGCTATATTTAGCGCCGATTATTGCAGGCTGTCTGCTCAGTTACATGTAGTAGCTAAGATTCACGAGTTCTGTAATCTGCGTTCCTGTAAATTGATTCAACTGCATAAATGTTCACTGTAACCGGTTGCGTTCTGTCAACCGGATTGTTGAATAAACGATTATTATAATAATCAATGGCAAATCCCATCAGTCAACAAGACAATCAGTCAGCTAATTAATCATTCGATCATTCAGTCATTCAATCAGACACAAAAGAAGTTAGTGAGTCAATCACGGAATGTTCCAAACAGTCAGTCAGTCAATGAGTAAGACAGGCATACAGCCATACAAAGCATTCATTCAGTAACAAAAACAATCAGTCATAATTATTCCCAAACAAGCAGTCTGCTCGCTATTCAGGCAATCAGACATTCATAAACGAACCAGTTCGTCCATCCATCCATCCATCCATCCATCCATCCATCCATCCATCCATCCATCCATCCATCCATCCATCCATCCATCCATCCATCCATCCATCCATCCATCCATCCATCCATCCATCCATCCATGCGTCCATGCATCCATGCATCCATGCACCCATGCATCTATTCATCCATCCATCCATCCATCCATCCATGCATTCATTCATCTATCCATGCATCCATTTATGCATCCATCCATCCATCCATTCATGCATGCATCCATGCATCTATCCATCCATCCACCCGTCCATCCATCCATCCATGCATCCATGCATCTATCCATCCATCCATCCATGCATCCATGCATCTATCCATCCATCCATCCATCCATCCACCCATGCATCTATCCATCCATCCATTCCTTAATGCATACATGCATCCATCCATCCATTCATTCATACATTCATCCATCCATCCGTCCATCCATCCATCGGTCCATCCATGCATCGAGCCATCCATCCATCTATTCATCCATCCGTCCGTCCATCTGTCCTTTCATACATTCATCCGTCCATGCATTCGTCCATTCATCCATTCACCCGTCCATGGATTCATCCGTTCATCCGTTTATCCATCCATCTATTCGTCCATTCATTTATTCATCCATTCATTCATCCATCCAATCATCCATTCATCCGTTCATCCATCCATTCATCCGTTCATCTATTCATCCATTCATCCATCCATCCGTTCATCCATTCATACATTCATCCGTTCATCCATCCACCCATCCATCCATACATCCATCTATCTATTCATCCATCCGTCCATCCATTCATTCATACAATCATCCATCCATCCGTCCGTCCATCCATCCGTCCATCCATGCATCGAGCCATCCATCCATCTATTCATCCATCCGTCCGTCCATCTGTCCTTTCATACATTCATCCGTCCATCCATTCATCCATTCATCCATTCACCCGTCCATGGATTCATCCGTTCATCCGTTTATCCATCCATCTCTTCGTCTATTCATTTATTCATCCATTCATCAATCCATCCATTCATCCATTCATTTATTCATCCATTCATCCATCCATTCATTCATTCATCCATTCATCCGTTCATCCATCCACCCACCCGTCCATCCGTTCATCCATTCATCTATTCATCTATTCATACATTCATCCATTCATCCGTTCATTCATCCAACCATCCATATGTTCATCCATTGATTCATTAATACAACCATTCATACATTCATCCATTCATCCAACCAACCATCCATTAGTCCATCCATCAATCTATATTCATCCATTTTTCCATTTTTCCATTCATCCACCAGTCCATTCATCCATTTACCCATCAGTCAATCCATCAATCCATTCATAAATCCATAAGTCCATCCAGCAAAATGCAGCCTAATCTAATGTAAAGCATAGTAAAATTAAAACGTGTAAGCTTATAACTGTATACAGTGTACATGTATATGGATGAGCAGCAGAGACTAATGAACTCATTTACGGGAGAGTGACACGTATACACTCGCCTAAGCATTGCAAGTTTTTCAACACTCACGCCTATTTTCTCAGTCGTTTTGCAGGCTGATTGTTCAGTTGGTATACATTTAATTAAAATTTGTGTAATCTGTGATATAAAACTGCATAATTGTACACTGTAACCGGTTGCCGTCTGTCAATCGGATTGTTGAATAAATAGAATATTATTAGTCTGATATTCCTACCTACGAAAGTGTCGTTCATTGATCTCATATAAAAGCCTAAGGCAAATATTATTTAGCAAAGGTGATGCAGAAATTCAGTGACATGTCTTCTGCAGGTGTTAGGATTGAACAAAGCCCTATTTGTAGATTGATTGTTCACTGTTCAGTGAGATCAGGGCCGGCCTTAGTCCAAATGGCGCCCCAGGCATAGGCCTACAATTGGCGCCTTTAGATTCCCACTCAATTGTTCAGCCCACGTCAGAATCTTAAGATGAATTAGGGAGAGCCGGTATACGCTCACAAGGCCGTAGCCAGGATTTTATTTCGGGGATGTTTTCTTGACCGTGAATTTTGAGGTGCGTACACGCTGCGGCCGACTTTATGGGCGAAATTTTCTGACGACTTTTGTTAGTCATCGATTTTTCTGACGTCCAAAAAAACACTATTTTCTGCGATTTTCGATTTTTCTGCTCAAAATTACATTACTTACTGTCATGTGCTAGAAAATGCATAAGTATTTAATTTCTACATCATTTCATTTCGGGGGGGTTGTTCAAACACCCAAAACATCCCCCTAACTGCAATCTTGTACGCTCAACTGAGTAATTCTTTCTAATTTCTTTATTAATACACTGAAGGCTAGATAATGTTCAATTTCGTGGAGAATGGCATGAGTTAAAAAATATTAAAATACACTCTTGTAGAAATAGCGCCCTCTTTGATGGAAATGGCGCCCCTTAGAACTTGGCGCTCCATGCAACTGCCTGCTTTGCTTATGCCTAAGCTAAGCTGCCTTAGCTATACACTGCCCTTTCCTCATTGTCGTCCCTACTAGACTATTTATTTGAATCTGAATAAAGGGCAGGCTGTAATGTTATAATCTCATCTTCATACTCAGCAAAGCCCACTCCCATTTCGTGCATTTCATTTCTTGCAATCACCCAAGCCTGCGGCGCCCTAGGCAACTGCCTACTTTGCCTATAGTTAAGACCGGCCCTGAGTGAGATAACCACTATAATAGTCCATTTCGCACTGCGTGGCCGAGTGGGTTGTAGCCCGCTCGCCGCGCCGGCGGCCCGGTTTCGATTCCCGGTCAGAGATTAATTTCTCGGTTCTTTACCGCGGGTGGCTCGGTCGCAATATAAACGTGGAGTGTGAGGTTGTTCTCTGCCTCCGACACTAATCATCTTCGATATGAAACAGTGTCGTTAAGCCCGAATACAACATCGTGTTTGCGAAGCCTGTAAATGCGTGCATATAGGCTATAAAAATTATAGATGCAGAGAATGAATGTGAAGAATATGCATGCATGTGCACGTTTTTTCTGCAGGTCGTGACTTGATAGTTTGTGTTTAAATTTTATTCTAAGTCGTTTTTATTTTTAGATAGCTCCAGTCATCCATACTTTTATGCCCAGTATAACACAGTATAAAATTCCTAATGAATAATGGTAAACATAGGCCATAATTATAAGCTTAACGCTTACTAAGGGCGGTCGGGTAAAACAGATTTATATATTAGACTATAATTATGCCTTACATGCTGTTGCTCTGTTTGCGGATTATGAAGCAGAACAATGCAGTGGCGCATACGGGTGAGACCTAGCATGCGTCCTCTTCAACATTTCTATAGGTCTACCACGCCTGTACATGTATGTTTTTCGTCTTGAAAGTCAAGTAGGGGGGGGGGGCTTTCATTGGAATGAGATGACCATTGGGCAGAAATGCCTCAGTGCAAGAGTTACACATTTGTAGAAAAGCTTGGCTGTATGTAGCCTACATGTAGGCTACAATATCATTGGACTCCATAACTGTTTTCAATTTTGGAAGAGCCTTTGGTAAGTTTTGAGATAATTATTATGCTCTGGTCAATGCATTTGACTTGACCAGTTTTTCACCACCGTCACCAAGACCCGCGAACATGATGCTGTTGTTGCTGCTAAAGATGATGATGATGACGAAAAAATGATGATGATGGCTATGATGATAACGATGATGATAAAGATGATGATGATCGTTGGTGGTGACGATGATAAAGAACTTCACGTATAGAAGAAGATGACGATAATGATGATAACAACGACGACGGCAACGACGATGATGCCAATGATGATGGTGAAGATTACGTAGATGATAATGTAGTTCAATATCCACACGATGATGATGATGATGAAAATGTGGATAGTGAACGCTATGATGATGATGGTGATGATGATGGCGACGACAAACACGACGACATTGATAAAGATGACGATGCTGCTGCTGATGATAATGATGCACTGGCTCCCAGTCGTGGACAGAATTACATTCAAGATCATCGTCATGGGACGAGTGTCAATGGTTGGCCGGGCTCCGGAGTATATTAGGGAGCTCTGTATCCCCGTCTCCAACCAACCAGGTCGTCGGTCTCTGCGCTCTGCGACTCGTGGGGACTTGATAGTCCCACGCTCCCGTACAGTGATGCGGGCCCGCCTCGCCTTCTCATGCATTGGACCTTCATACTGGAACAGTCTTCCATTAACAATTCGCGATACAGCATTGCTTGTAAGCTTATCTCATGAAACTTTCTCAAGGACAATTAAGACGCACTTGTTTAGAACAGTCCGGTAGCTACGTTAAGCGCCTTCGTGAGGCTATTGTAAGGCGCTATATAAATGTTCATATACATACATACATGATGATGATGATGATGATGATGATGATGATGATATGATGATGAAGATGATGACGACAACGACGTAAACAATGATGAACATGCTGACTATGATGATAATAATAATGATGATGATGATGATGATGATGATGATGATGATGATGATGATGATGATGATGATGATGATGATGATGATGATGATAGTGATGCAGAAGAAGAAGAAGAAGAAGAAGAAGAAGAAGAAGAAGAAGAAGAAGAAGAAGAAGAAGAAGAAGAAGAGGAAGAGGAAGAGGAAGAGGAAGAGGAAGAGGAAGAGGAAGAGGAAGAGGAACAGGAACAGGAACAGGAAGAGGAAGAGGAAGAGGAAGAGGAAGAGGAAGAGGAAGAGGAAGAGGAAGAGGAGGAAGAAGAAGAGGAAGAGGAAGAGGAGGAAGAAGAGGAAGAAGAGGAAGAAGAGGAAGAAAAGGATGAAGAAGAGGTTGAGGAAGAGGATGAGGAAGAGGATGAGGAAGAGGATGAAGAAGAGGATGAGGAAGAGGATGAGGAAGAGGATGAGGATGAGGATGCGGATGAGGACGAGGATGAGGAAGAGGATGAGGAAGAGGATGAGGAAGAGGAAGAGGAAGAGGAGGTTAGGGAAGGTAAGAGAAGGGAAGAAAATGGAAAGGAAAGAGAAGTGGAAAGGGAGATGGACAGGGAGCGAGGAGGGGAAGGAGATAATAAGTGGGAGGGGGAGCGGAAGGGAAGGAAGATGGAGACGGAGAGGGAGAGGGAGAGGGAGAGGGAGAAGGAGAAGGAGAGGGAGAGGGAGAGGGAGGACGAGGAGGAAGAGGACGAGAAGGACGAAAAGGACGAGGAAAACGAGGAGGAGAAGAAGGAGGAAAAGGAGAAGGAGGAGGAGAAGGAGATGGAAGAGAAGAAGATGAAGCAGGACGAGGAGGACGAGAAGGAAAAGGAAAAGAAGGAGAAGGAATAGAAGAAGGAGGACGAGGAGGAGGAGAAGAATGAGAAGAAGAAGCGAAAGAGAAACGAAGGAGGATGAGAAGGAGAAAGAGGGGGAGCGGGAAGGGAATGGGGAAGGAAGGGAAGGGAAGGTTACGGGAAAAAAGAACGAGACGGAGAAGGAGGAGGGGAAAAGGAGGATAAGATGATGATGATGACGATGATGATGATGATGATGATGATGACGACGACGACGACGACGATGATGATGATGATGATGATGTCGTATTATACACTCATGCGAAGTGCATGTTTCCAGAGTAAGTGTCTGCCATTGAAATACCATAATTATAGACAACCGTCCTCTTTTATCCAGGCTTGGAATTGGCACTGGCCGAGTGGCAGGTTTGCCCGTAGGCCAGTAGCGTGTCTGCTCATTAAACTTAACCTGCGCTGTTGCGCATGCGCCAGCTATAAACGTTGTCGAAGAGGAAGCGAATAATAACTTACGCAAAACTAGTTTAAATTTCCCTCTGTCATTAAAGCGAGGTTTGAATCAAACTGGATATATCTAGATAGGCAATAAATCAACAAATTGTAAGCGAGGTTTCCCGTACATATGATAATTCCTCGTTTTTGAGATATTTGCAATTTACGATATGAGGAGCTTAGGGTGAAAAAGTAAAAGACGCTTAATAACAGGTCTAAGTTTGACCAAACATTTTTAATAGGTAGAAGGCGTAAAATATGAAAATAACTTGCAAATGACCTCACTTTGGTCAACATTACCATAGCCAGATGTTACTTTTTATAATAGTGGCTGGAGAAAGGAGAACTTTGAACCAATATATAAGATCCTCGCGTCGGTGAGCCGATAAAATGAAAGAGGATTTTAGAGTGATGGTTTGCCAACAAGAGAGGATTTACGTAAAGGGTAATAGTAATAATAATAATAATAATAATAATAATAACAATAATAATAGTAATAGTAATAATAATAATAATAGAAAACCATGGACGATGACTCTATCCTAGTAAAGGTGGACTTCTCTAATGCTTTTAACAGCATCTTTAGAGACCAAATGCTATTATCGCTCTATGCAGAACTCCCTGAACTCGCACCATTTTGCTTTCTGGCATATTCTGAGCCATCGCATCTCAAATATGGTGCTTTCAATCTCTTGTCGCAGGTCGGACCTCAGCAGGGTGACCCCCTGGGCCCTCTGCTATTTTGCCTTCCCCTGCAGCCCATCCTAGCCGAAATGTCTGCCCCGCTCACTCTGGGTTTTCTTGATGACCTCACATTGGGGGGGGAAGGCCCAGGTGGTGGCCGGTGACGTGTCACTGCTAGAGCAAAAATGCAGAGAACTCGGATTACAGCTGAACCGCACGAAATGCGAGGTGATCTCGAGGTCATCTAGCATAGCCAAGGAATACCACCCGCTGAGTCTCTTCACGTGGATAAGCCCCCAGAATGCATTTCTCCTGGGAGCTCCACTCTCAACTCTGGAAGCGCTGGATGGAGCCTTGGAAGCCCGAATATCCGAATTAACGCGGGCGCTGGAGAAATTAGCTAGCATCGCAACGCATGACGCTATCATCTTATTGAGATGCTCGCTCAGTGCAACGAAATTGCTTCACATACTCCGCAGCTGCCCGTGTGAAGGCCACCCAGGATTGGTGCAGTATGATGCAGTCCTGCGATCTGGCCTTAGCAGGGTTCTCAATCTGCCTCTTTCAGACGACGCATGGCTTCAGGCTTCACTTCCCATCAAGATGGGCGGACTGGGTATCCGTTCGGTGACCTCGCTGGCACTTCCCGCCTTTCTGGCATCAGCCGCGAGCACCGAACTGCTCCAGTCCACCCTGTTGGGAGAGAGAGCAGAGGCCGATCCACGTTGCACGGAGCAGCTAGCCATATGGCTTGAGGCAGGCGCAGAACAGCGCCCAGAAGGCAACCTTGCCCACAGTCGGCATGGGACAGGCCCCTGATCGACGCAGCCATCTCTGGTCTGTATGCCAGGCTCCCTGACCCAAAAAATCAGGCACGCCTCAAGGCAGTGTCTGCTCCGCACGCAGGGGACTGGCTGCTAGCCCTCCCTATCACAAACTGCGGACTCCGTCTTGATAATGAGTCGGTGAGGGTTGCGGCGGGTCTGCGGCTGGGGGTCCCGCTTTGCGAACCGCATGGGTGCCCATGTGGAGCCCCTGTGGCGGCTGATGGCCACCACGGGCTTTCCTGTGGGCTGGGTCCGGGTCGCTTGCCTCGACATGCCTCCATGAACGATCTGATCTTTCGAGGTTTGATACGTGCCGGTTATCCAACCACAAAGGAGCCGGCAGGCCTCGTTAGAACAGACGGCAGGAGACCCGATGGTCTAACCCTGATCCCATGGCGCGCCGGGCGATGTCTCATCTGGGATGCGACTGTAACAGACACGATGGCCGTTTCCTACCTACCGGATACAAGTCAAACGGCTGGCGCCGCGGCAGAGAAGGCGTCGGTTCGCAAAATTGACAAATACAACGAACTATTGTCAACATATTTTTTGTCCCTTTGTCGTTCGAAACCCTGGGTCCGATTAACAGCGAAGAATTGGTACTCCTTTCGGACCTGGGACAAAGGATAAGCACTATATCGAGGGAACCACGAGAAACAACATTTTTGTTCCAGCGTATCTCGCTGAAGATACAACGCTACAATGCAGTTGCGTTTAGGGGCACTTTCGCCGATCAGAATACAGAGTATGAATAGGGCCGTTCCAGACTGTGATTTTAAATTAGGCGGTAGATAAGTCCCTGAGGGATCCTGTATACCTCGGGGCAAAAAAAAAAAAAAAAAAAAAAATACTAATAATAATAATAACAATAATAATAATAATAATAATAATAATAATAATAATAATAATAATAAATTAATAAATAAATTTTTAAAAATATAATAACAACAATTATTATTAATAATAAAAATAATGACAATAATAATATTAATAATTACTTTTATCGTTTAATCAACGAGCCCGTTGACAGACAGCAGCAGGTTACAGTGTAGCCCAAAGTGTATTAACTTGCACAAGACTGACCGGTCTTCATATTATTACAAAAGTAGTCTCCTTCCCCTGTTGACTGTTAAATTTAATTAAAACTACAATAATAATAATAATAATAATAATAATGATAATAATAATAATAATAATAATAATAATAATAATAATAATAATTGCACTGAAGAACTATGTTAGTTCTTATTGTGAACAGGAGCAATTCCATTAGACTTTAAATGACTTTGTTATTTTCTTTATAATAATAATAATAATAATAATAATAATAATAATAATAATAAGAATAATAATAATAATAATAATAATAATAATAATAATAATAATAATAATAATAATAATAATAATAATAATAATAATAATAGTCCAATCCAGCGCTTTAATGCCGTGGCCATCCGCGGTTCTTTTGTCGAACCCGATTTTGTTGAATAACAGTGTTCACATTAAAATAATATTGATAATAATAATAATAATAATAATAATAATAATAATAATAATAATAATAATAATAATAATAATAATAATAATAATAATAATAATAATAATAATAACGTCACTGTTCCGGACACGTTTGCAGCTTCGTATACGTACATTTAACAGCGGAAAACGCAGGTGCAGCAGCGGAGAAAGCAGCTCGAAATAAGACCAGTAAATACGCTGTCATCTCACAGTCACATCACTTCGTTCCTGTGGATGGGACGAAGTGATGTGAATTCTTAATCTAAGAATTTTATGATCGAAATCAGACCTGTTATTACGTGTCTTTTACTTTATCACCATAATGATTAAAACGTGCTTATTAAAATAATAATAATAATAATAATAATAATAATAATAATAATAATAATAATAATAATTCACTATTCGTTGTCTTGTATACCTTTGTGATTTGAACTACTTCGAATAATTTTATAATAATAATAATTTAAAAAAAAAAAAATAATAATAATAATAATAATAATAATAATAATAATAATAATAATAATAATAATAATAATGACTAATGACTAATGACAAATTAGTTAGTCAAACTAGCACGTTGGAGACGATAATAATAATAGTAATAATAATAATAAAAATAATAAAAATAATAATTAACTAAATATAATATAGTTAATAAAAAAAATAATAAAAACTAAACCAAGACCTAAATCTAACATTCCTGTTATAATTATAATAATAATAATAATAATAATTATAATAATAATAATAATGATTCATTATTTTATTAATTCATAGGCATCGGTTATTTATTTTCAATACTTGCATGAGCACAATCATAATATTATAGCATAAGAAATGATAACATGTTATTACAGAGGCTAATTTAACTGCTTCGCAGCCATGAAAGTCGTGCCGTATGCTTATACCCGAATCCCAAGCCGTATAGCACTTCAGAGATATTTTATTTCCGTAAACTGGATGAACAATGAAAACATGATATTACTGCTGACGTGTTACAGTATCATTAGAAGCTGGATGAGCATATTAATTAACAGAAGCAGAAGTTGGATGAGTGACGAAATCATGATTTTATACTAAATTGTAACCGTAAAACTAGAGGCTGGATGAACGATCAAAATATTTTTAGTTGAAGTAGAAGTTAGATAAATAACGGAACTGTGATATAGTAGAATTAGAAGTTGGATGAGCCATGAAAAATGACTAAAACGTGTTTTAAATCATTTTACGTTGCTATACGGCTTGGGATTCGGGTATATGCTTCCCGTATACACTCTAAATTCTACTACGTTACCTGGAACGTACTAGGTAACGTAGTACTACGTTCTATATGCACTGAGTAAGTATACGTTAGATTGACGTAGGGATTTTCTAACGTAGCTCCACTACGTCAGTTATTTAACGTAGTAAACAACGCTATCCCTCTTTATTTCACGTAGTTCAGTCTGTTAGAATCTAACGTAGCCAGTACGTTCCCACCACTTTATTTAACGTAGTTCAGTATGTTAGAATCTAACGTAGCCAGTACGCTCCCACCCCTTTATTTCACGTAGTTCAGTATGTTAGAATCTAACGTAGCCAGTACGTTCCCACCCCTTTATTTAACGTAGTTCAGTATGCTAGAATCTAACGTAGCCAGTACGCTCCCACCCCTTTATTTCACGTAGTTCAGTATGTTAGAATCTAACGTAGCCAGTACGCTCCCACCCCTTTATTTAACGTAGTTCAATATGTTAGAATCTAACGTAGCCAGTACGCTCCAACCCCTTTTTTTCACGTAGTTCAGTATGTTAGAATCTAACGTAGCCAGTACGTTCCCACCCCTTTATTTAACTTAGTTCAATATGTTAGAATCTAACGTAGCCAGTACGCTCCCACCCTTTTATCTAACATAGTTCAATATGTTAGACAGTTAAGTAGGCTCTCGCCTCTTTCATTCTTTAGGCACACATTAATAAAACCAAAAAATTAAAATCAATCAATCCATAAACAAAAAAATTACCACCAATCAATCAACCATTTATTGGCTCAAGAAGAAAAGAAATCAGATGTAAACTTATAAACAGTAAGTTCAAAATTAATCTGTTGCAGACACCAACAAAGGTTAAGATAACTCTAAAATGCTGGGTTGTCTCTTTCGCATGCACAAATTTACACATGGTAAATAGACAACAATTAGTTACGGTCAATGTGATTAAATAAACCTAACATTGTCTGGACCACAAAATAGCCTGCAACTGAAGCAACAGCAGAACATTGCAGCATAGAATAGAAGAAAAAAATACAGAAGTGCAAGCACATCATAACATCCATAACTGAAATTTATATAATCCTAAAAGAACAATCAATCAATTTAATTTTATGTAAAAAAATGTTTCAATTCAGCTTTAAAACGTAACATGTGCAGTCGATATGATGAAGAGCTCAAAACTGATGAACCTGAGCACTTATTTGAAAATTATCATTGTGCTGGTTCGTGCAGCATGGATATGATATTTATACTATTTGCTGGTATCCGACCATAGAAGAACTCTCACCTTTACAGAAATATTTATCAAACAGTGAAGGAAGGGGTCTATAATCATAGCTGTATATGAGCGGTCCAATTTCCTATTTTATAATATCACTCAATTTTAATATATTGTTTTCGTTCAACAATATTTAATTATCAATTAATAAATTTACGAATCATTAATAATTAAACATAATATGAAGTCCGACCAGTATCTAAGCAACACAGACCAAGCATTCAAAATCTATCAACACTTTCACTAAGTCAAAACCCCACATATAAATTTCATATATTTCCAAGACGAAGTCAAAATACACCTGCACTTGGTTGTTATTTGAGCACTGATAAAAATCAGATATAATAAAGACAAAAACAAATGCAAAAATGACCACATATCACTAAACGTCAATATACTTCATATCTACTGAGTTCATGAACCTTTGGCATAAATTTCCAATCTTTCAAATTAAAGAAGTCTTTTTATTCCAAAAAATTCCGAAATTCTAAAGCGGTCAATGAATACACCATAATAAAAAACCTAAAACAGTTTGAAGAGGTTATCAAAGCCACACGATTCTCAAGTCATCTTGGTATTAGCTCTAAAGTACATGGCACCAGCTTATTCACAAGCCAAGTACTGTTTTGCACGATTCAAAAGTGTACTCCAAAGATCGATAGGGCTTATCTCATGGAGGTCCGAGTCCGAATACTAGACAGAGGAACAGCCGCTGCAAGGACGACTTTAGTTGAGGACGAGAAAGCATCGTTTGTGTCTGGCTAAGAATTCCTGAAGCGCTGAGACCGATTCTGATTGAAAAGACTGTAGGGCAATAAGTCAATGAAGCACTTATTGCAAATGACTGTGGGTATGGCGGCATTGATGGAGATACTCTCGATCTTCTCCTCTGACTTGATCCGACCTGTTTTAATCAAAAGAAAGACAATTTTATTTAAAGTGTCGAATTCAGTTACACATTCAAAGCAAATCAAATATGGTTAATTATATATCAATATTATCAACCATAGACCAATTCGACAGAATACAAAAATATACTGTGTAAACAATCTCAACAGCATCTCATGAATATATTAGGTGGATCATCAAAATGGGTTAACCAGAAAAAAGGAACAGGTTCCGCTAGCTCTGGGTAACCCCAAACTCAAGTCAATATCATGAAACTGCAGACGCAGGAAGGAAATTCACACAGAACAAAAAGAAGTTCAAGCAGCGAATGGAATATGATAAAAGACACATAAAACAAATCTTCAGCAATACGCCAAACAAAAATAAAGAGAATAGAATTATTAATGTCAAAAATTACCAAAGATTATAAGATAAGATTATTCTTTAATATACCAATTGCTATCCGCATTTTGGTGTACAGACCAGTCAGACATGGTATAATAACCAAACGCACATCATTTCTATATATAATCAAAATGTTTACAAAAAGCACAAAATCCTACGACCAAAATCAATATAATTTTTTACGTTAAAATTAAAATTGTGTTATTTTAATGACCAACTATTTATGCTAAACTTTGATTTATATGGTATTATGCTAAATTATAATTATGATATATATTCATAATTTAGTAACGGACCTAAGAATCATTAATATTGCTTAATTCTCAACTGCACAAATCCAATTCTGTATGAGTGAAAATGCCTAGCGAATGTCGCAAGTTTGAACGGAAATGAAAATAAAACATGAATAAAAAGACGTGACAGTTGTTTATATTACGTAAGGAGAGTAAATTATGACTTTTAAACAGAGTAGCAGTGTAAACTGTCTGAGAGCAAAAGATTATACTTAATTTTATTGTTCGCTCAGAATGCAAAGTATTAATCAAAATAAAATATCAAATATTGCGAAACGAGAAATATGGAAAATAAGTGAGTTATAAATGTTGACTAGAATTGGATTTGGGAGGCAATGTTTCAGCCTAATTGCAACACCTACATTTTTGCAATTGTGCAGATTACCGCCATTATGTATTTCATAATGGCAACAGAAAGCAGAAAGATGGAAGGCTTCTACCAGTACTGAGCAAAGGAGCTCCAGCTTTTGTGGCAGTCATGCAGTTGCAACTGTGCATTCATATTCCATGAACAATACTAGTTCATGAAGATACTCAAATAAACAAGTAAATCTTGTCTGAACTGAATGTATTGCTGCTGAATGGCAGACAGATCCATAAGGACAACAAATGGGACATGATTGTGTAACTTTATGTTCTGTGCATTGTTACCGAGAGTCACATGTTCGCATCTACATCAAGCCTCTGACTAGCTACCTTGGACAAGTTGCTCACCCAGAATTGTCTGTGAGGAAGGGAATGGGAACCACGCCACTCATCTCATTCCAAGTGACATTTAAAGCCATGGCCCTGACTTCGGACATAAACTCATCATCATCATCAAAGACTAATGTCGCAGCACACAGAAAATATCAAATGGACAAGAAATAGAAGAGAAAAATTATGTGGTCACATTATTTCGCATATCAAAATGTGCTCAGTCAAAGAGTCGAAGGGACACAAATGTCTCGAACACTGAAATAGTAACTACAAGAGGGAAACTTGTGGAGTCATCTGCATGTCATCCATCATTTTTCAGTATGTAGGACAGCTTTATCACAAACTCGTATAAAACATTAAAATATACCAGGAAATGTTAAAAAAGTAAGCAATTTAAAGCACTTATGATAGACGCGCCTAAAGGAAGCCTGAGAGACAGCAATGGGAAAGAAGTGTCGTCAACTTAATTTTTTCATTGTCTTGACACATCATATCAAGAGTCAAGTCCTTGTCCTCACAAGCCGAACCTACCCATCAACAGCGCATGATCAGTGAATCATAGCAGGAAATTATATTTTAGTATTACACAAGTAAATCCTGCTGCAGGACTTGACAAACAAATTTCCTTGCTAATAATTATAACGTGTTTTACTTTCCATTTGCACAAGGAAATATCACTGAGAATAAAGAGAGTAAAACTCATTTGTCCTATTTGGTTACCAATTCGTTGTCGGACATAATGGACATTGGTTAGAGTGCTTGCCTTATAGAATTGAGAATATGGGTTCAAACCTGTCCTGAGGCAATTAACTGTGTTTATGCACCTTGAACAACTGCTCGACATCAACCACCATCGATATTATAATTGGTTATAGTGGAACAAACCTGCTCAACAGCAGAAGACTGAAAAAGAAAATAGTGGAACTCACAACATGGACAATAATAATAATAAATATTATCAAAAAAATAAACAGCCAATTTTCATGAAAAATACACATGTCTAGGAAACAAAAGGAATACATGAATGTATATTTACCATTAGATGCCTTAAAAAATGCTGCTTGGATTGTGCGATGTGAAGCGTACTTCCACAGCTACATCATCATTGCAGCAACTCTCTGAGGACAGAAGTGTCGGACATCAGTGTTTCAAATTCCAGGTCAAGCTGAATCAGTTTAAGAAAAAAAATTAACAAGTTACTTTGACAGAATGTGCCAATGTAATACAACAGAATTTAATACTATTCTATAAAAACTCAACAAGATTGCTTGTTAGATCAGCACGGCCACAGTTTTGAAACAATCGATCCCCCCCCCATTCTCCCTCTGGTGGTAGATTCGCCAAGTCGTTTACTGGGTGGACCTGACGGTCCTCTGTCTAAATCTATATAAATAAAAATGAAACTTTCCAATAGTGCGGTACACAATCACGCCCAAAGTTACGCATCGATTGTTTTGAAAATTTTACAACACCTTCCATTCCCATAGAACCATGTTGTAATATGCTTTTTTCCCTAAAAAACGCAACCTTTCCCACAAAAATTGAACTTTGCAATCCGTTCGACCGCCATTTGCAAATTCAACAAAACACCACGGCTGCCAGATTTCATAAACGCGTTGTTCCCAAACAGACCAAACATGAATGAGGTCGCGTGCTGTGACGTCATAAGCGACTCGCATATTAATTTCCGAAATCGGCCTTGGACGGAGTGACGGAGGAAAGGAGCGGAGGGAGCGGGACGAAGAGGTTGGGTAGGGGGAGGGGGAGCGGGAGGGGGAGGTGGATGGAGAGGGGGAAGATCTTTCTGCCACAGCAACGCGTGGCCGGGTACAGCTAGTATAAAATAATATTTCACATCAATAGCTGCCAAAAAAAATCGTCGCCCTCCCAAAAATTCTCCCACCCTGGCCCCCATGGTGTTAGAAATTCGACAACCCTTGCACTGGCTAATTCTGATGGACCCCTGTCTAGGGGCAAAGTTTCAGATCAATAGCTGCGAAACTGTGGGCGTGTATTCTGGACAAAGTCATATACATACATACATCCTCAATTATAGATATATATAATTATATATATTATATATTACGCAAGATTCTACTTCGATGAGCTCCCAACTACAGCACGGCCACTGAATCTCAGTTTCACTCCGAAGCACATGAGTAATGCGATAGGAGTTGCTCAGGTTCCACACGCATTACGCACCAGCTTGAGGTGGATTTTAATCCGCAACCTTCCTGCTCTAAGGCACAGAACATACCCTTGCACCACTACACCTCACAAAATACACTGTGTCCACGATAAAGTAGAACCCACAATAAAGTATCATAACTCGGTCAACATATTTAGGATTTGCCTGAAATTTTACACACAACAATAGTGGCCATAACTACATGAGATACTAAAGCCGATTAGAAATATTTGTGGATTTGCCAAATTTATGAGCGTTTGAAATGCAGCACCGGAAAATGCAACTTTCCAACATGGAAAAGCTGAAAAGAAGTAAAATTCAGCTAAATATGGTGATCAAAATGTCATTTTTGTTAACGAACACACGACCATAGACGTAGAGGCTACTATTTGATGTCCGGTCGATGATCACCTGGTCAAACATCTGCCACTCTTCAGTCAGATGCGCCCTACGGTTATCGATGTCATGAACACGGGAACGAAAAACGCGCTACTCCGGTACATGCACCCGATCGAGGTCTGGACTGCTAGGCGGCCACAGCTGCGGATATGAAGCCGAGTGTCTTCCGGGACAGCTACTACACTACTACGTCTACAGTTGTATGTTCGTGAACAAAAATGACATTCTGAGTACCATTTATAGCTGAATTTTGCTTCATTTCAGCTTTTCCATGTTGGAAAGTTGCATTTTTCGGTGCTACATCTCAAACGCTCATAAATTTGACAAACTGCAGAATATGTATAATCGGCTTTAGGATCGCGTGTAAATATGGCCACTGTTGCTGTGTTTAAAATTTCAGACAAATCACGAAAGTTTTGACCGAGTTATGACATTTTTTATTGGGTTCTACTTTATCGTGGACACAGTGTACATGTTCACACAACGTCATATCCTGGAGTTGTGAAACTGCACAACTCTCATCCACTGCTAACAACTGTGTGAACAGACATCGGATGATGGTCTTTTAAAATACCAGACTCTCAATCAGTTTTCCACTTTACTGAACATTGAAGGTATGAACTGATTAAAATCTAGTGATGACCAATCAAAACGCATGTCTACTTTGTATAGGAAGCAAAAGAAATACAAATTTAGGTATTTACCATGATCAACACCACCTGCATCCCTAATAAGCAGCAGGAACCATGAAATGAGGCACTCGTTGAGGAAGACGAATGTCTTGAGGATTCAAATACCAGGTTTCAAATTCCAGGTCAATCTGCATCAGTTTCATAAAAAAAATTGTTATTCAGCCACAACGACATGATATGTAAATGTAACAAACGTAGAAGTCAGAATATTAAAGATTTTTTCTGAAATCTTACTAAGGGCTGGAAATGAGTAAAAATATTGCAATTACAATTACAACACAGTAGACAATATAAATCTCATCATAACCCTCATTAATTAGAACTAAAAAATGCCTATGGCTGTCTGTTGTGTTTGTCCATCTGTATGTATAAACCAGCATTCCCACATACAAACACATGCAGAGGCACAGACAGAGCCACACACTCACCAACACAAAATTACAACCCACTTGTGTATCCCATAGCAGCAGCACTCATTTTACAATTTAAAAACGACCATATAAAAAAACAGACACAGACCCACACACAAACTCAACTACACACACAGAGACACAGACCCACCTGCACACATACAAAACAACGCATTTAAATTATATCGCATAGCAGCAGCACTAATTTTAATACAATTTCAAAACACACTCCACTGGCCTCGTTAGCTACACCGGTAAGCGAGACGCCATTGGTTGCAACGGACTGCGGTTCAAACCCCTGGCTGGGAGTTGACATTCAGAGATTTAGATATCTCAGGCTAGCACGAGTGGGACGCAGGGGCGCAAGCTGCTGCGGAGCAACCTTGGGCAAGTTGCTTACCCATCATTGTCTGTGGGGAAGGCAACGAGAAACTACCTCACTCATCTCATCTCCCAAGGGCGTAAAGCCAATGGACCTTCATACAGGAAGAGCACCATCATCATCACTCCAAATAAACAACAGACGGAGACCCACACACAGTCTTACCAACAGAGCACACCCACAAAACACACAACCAACCGACCAACCCCACACACATGAAATAATGCATTCAAATTATATCGCATCTATAGGCAGTGGAGGATCCAGAACTGTTTCAGGGGGCTCACTGAGGGGAAAAGTAGTTTTCATCCGCCAAAAAAGTCGATGCCCTTTTTTTCATCGGTCTTTGGCTGAAAGAAAAAGTACTTTTCATCCGCCAAAAAAGAGTTGATGAGCTTTTTGACACCCTATTCGGATTGCAAATTTCAAACCGAATAGGGGGCCACGTCCCATGGCAGTTTTAAATAGGGGTCATGGCCAGATTGGCCCCCTGGATCCGCCCCGACGCATAGCAGCAGGACTTATTTTAACAAAATTTAAAAACGTCGTCTATATAAAACAACAGCCACAGACCTACACACAAACACAAACCCACACACAGACCCACACCCAATAATGCATTTAAATTGTAGTGCAAAGCTGCAGGCCTTACTACATTACAATTTTAAAACATCAACCCTCATGCGACCAACATATTTTACTCCTTAATATGACCAACTTGGGTCCCGTGGGACCCAATAGTCGATAACACGTTCAGTGCTTTATTCGCTTGTTGAAACTTCATTTTATGTTGCTATAGTTCAAGTTACGGCAGTTTATTGTTTTTTGATGTGTACCTGTTATAGCGCCCATCATAATAACTACTCAGAAGCGCTCCCGACTTTTGCGCGGACACTGAATCGGAGTTTCACGTCGAAGCGCTGAGCAAAAGCTCCCTACACTGAGCGATTTTTTTGGTATTTGTTACCATCTAATAATATAATCGTCTAGATTAATGCTCTACAGTACTCAGCGTCAATTGAAACTACTCAGAAGCGCTCCCGACTACTGGGCGGACACTGAATCGGAGTTTCACGTCGAAGCGCTGAGCAAAAGCTCCCTCCACTGAGCGATGTTTTTTTGGGTATTTATTACCTTCTAATAACAATCGGCCATATTATTAATGCTATACTCAGCGTCAATTGAAACTGCTCAGAAGCGCTCCCGACTACTGCTCGAACACTGATTCGGAGTTTCACGTCGAAGTTGACCCTGGCTGCCGGGATTAAATTTCTACGCCACAGTTTTTTTTGCAGCTCTGATTGGTGCTTAGTTTGTATGAATCACTGCTTGCTATGCCATGTGAGGTGTTACCATGGCATATCCAATTACTGTCAAGAAGGTATGTCGACGCCATGATCTCTGCGAGATCTTCCAATCTGGATTATTGCTGAGACACATAAAAATTATTGTAAGAAGCAATTCCAGTGATGTCAAGGATGCTGAAGAACATCGTCATGGACCAACGGTTGACTTTTCTTCTTGTGGTGCGCATTATTATTATCCAGGTGATAAATAATAATTGTCAACACCACTTTTGGTTCCATTATAATGGAGGGTTACTTCTGGCTTGTTGTTCATCTAGGCATAAGTGGTGGCATCGTGCTGCAGAGTGAATAAACAGCACAGCTGTGCTTGGCTTAGGAATAAATGATAACTTACAAGAGTAGGTTGGTCATGAAATGCAAACAAAGAGCTCATTTCCTGGCGCCCATGCCTGGCCTTAATTCCCTTTGTGAATGTTTTTATCTGGTATAACGTTTCTGCCACTGTGCCGCCCTGGTGACTGGTGATACCAGTTGTTTCACAACTCTTGACTTGTCTCACGCTGTTCCCTCTGTCACTGCCCGGGTATATGTCAATGGCTATGAAGTGACAGCATCGCAGCACACCATAATCTTGATACCATAGTTTGTAGGTTTGAACTTTATGTGCTACCTGAAGTTACACCTGCCACAGTAAGCTCATCCACTCACATACTTGTAAGCTTACCAGGAAGAAATTCCTTGGCAATGATACTGAGCAGAAAACATTTTTCTTAGGTAACGGAAAGCAGCAACTTTGTTGTTGTTCAGCCTTTCAGCGACATATGAAGTGTTTTATCCTCAATTGCCTTGTTGCAAAATCCCATGTACCGGTACTTCAGGATGCCCGAAATCGTGTCCTGGACATGGTCATTATTTGTGCTATAGCGTTTTCCAACGCCACTCTATATTCCGGAATTGTCTGTATTGCTTCTTTTGCACTAAATCGTAGGCTACTGGATAAATTCTCGCTGTCATGATATCTTTTCATAAAATAGCGTTCGGTTCCATAGGAAAAATTGTCCTAAGGCTGGGGTCCCCACCAGATATTTTATATTTAAAAAATAACCGCAAAAGTTAAACCGGATTTTATTAGATGTAAGTAACGAGCGATGTCCAAGTGACAAATTCATAAAACGTCGTTAAAAAATATTTATTAGCAAAAAGTAGCACGAGCCGAAACAGTGCTGGGGTCTCCGGGGACCCCAGTTGGTCATTTGAGGGTTAATAAAAACAACATACAAAGACCAACACAAACATCCACAAACACACACACGCCCACACACCCACAAACAAATCCACCCGCACACATACACAATTATGCATTTACTGGTAAATTGTATCGCACAGCAGCAGCAATCATTTTTAATACAATTTAAAATTATCATCAATAAAAACACCAGCCGCAGACCCACACAAAACCACCCAAACACACACACACAGACACACCCATAAAAGATTCACTCACTCAATAATGCACTTCAATAATATCGCACAGCAGCAGCAATCATTTTTAATGCAATTTAAAATCATCGTCTATAAAAACAAACAGCCGCAGACCCACACAAAACCACCCAAACACACACACAGACACACCCATAAAAGATTCACTCACTCAATATTGCATTTCAATAATATCGCACAGCAGCAGCAGCAATCAATTGTAATGCAATTTAAAATCATCGTCTATAAAAACAAACAGCCGCAGACCCACACAAATCCACACAAATCCACCCAAACACACACACACACACACACAGACACACCCATATAAGATCCACTCACTCAATAATGCATTTCAATAATATCGCACAGCAGCAGCGCTAACTTTTAATACAATTGAAAATCATCGTCTATAAAAACAACAGCCGCAGACCCACACAAAACCACCCAAACACACACACACACACACATAAAAGATTCACTCACTCAATATTGCATTTCAATAATATCGCACAGCAGCAGCGCTAACTTTTAATACAATTGAAAATCATCGTCTATAAAAACAAACAGCCGCAGACCCAAACAAATCCACCTAAACACACACACACGCACACACACACACACACACCGACACACCCATAAAAGATTCACTCACCCAATAATGCATTTCAATAATATCGCACAGCAGCAGCAATCAATTGCAATGCAATTTAAAATCATCGTCTATAAAAACAAACAGCCGCAGACCCAAACAAATCCACCTAAACACACACACACACACACACGCACACACACACACACACCGACACACTCATAAAAGATTCACTCACCCAATAATGCATTTCAATAATATCGCACAGCAGCAGCAGCAATCAATTGTAATGCAATTTAAAATCATCGTCTATAAAAACAAACAGCCGCAGACCCACACAAATCCACCCAAACACACACACACACACACACACATAAAAGATTCACTCACTCAATATTGCATTTCAATAATATCGCACAGCAGCATCAATCAATTGTAATGCAATTTAAAATCATCGTCTGTAAAAACAAACAGCCGCAGACCCACACAAATCCACCCAAACACACACACAGACACACCCATAAAAAGATCCACTCACTCAATAATGCATTTCAATAATATCGTACAGCAGCAGCGCTAACTTTTAATACAATTTAAAATCATCGTCTATAAAACAAACAGCCGCAGACCCACACAAATCCACCCAAACACACACACACACACACCCATAAAAGATTCACTCACTCAATATTGCATTTCAATAATATCGCACAGCAGCAGCAATCAATTGTAATGCAATTTAAAATCATCGTCTATAAAAACAAACAGCCGCAGACCCACACAAATCCACCCAAACACACACACAGACACACCCATAAAAAGATCCACTCACTCAATAATGCATTTCAATAATATCGTACAGCAGCAGCGCTAACTTTTAATACAATTTAAAATCATCGTCTATAAAACAAACAGCCGCAGACCCACACACAAAGCCATTTAAACGCCCACACACACAGACACACCCATAAAAAGATTCACCCACACAATAATGCATTTCAATTATAACGCATAGCAGCAGCACTAATTTTTACAATTTAAAATCATCGTCTATAAAAACAAACAGCCGCAAACCCACACACAAACAAACACAAACACTACGATAAATTTAAGCTTCCTATTGGAAGCATTATCTAGAAATGGTTGCTGAGGTTCGACATCATTGGTGTGGCTCTTGACTTGCCTCAGGTCCAACCTGTGCAGTCTTGTAAACACAAATTGCATGTTCACAATTTTGGCCATCAAGCCTTACCCGATCCGCGTTTGTGAATAAGCTGGTGACCTGCATTTGGCTTTCGAGTGGTGCTCTAGAAATTTAGAGATTATGATTACGATCTCAACTGCAAAACCAAATTATAAAAAAGTCTTGAATAAAAAGATAAAATTTTATAGATCATTTTTTATTCCACCTCTCTGTGTATAAGATATTTAGAGCATCGACAACATAACTGAACAAATGGCGGCAGATATTGTATTGTACTGCCAATTTATAAAGTGCTTCTCTCTGCACAAGCATTTCATAAACAATCTAAGTGTGATCGACACCAACAAGGCTGGATTTGAAGTGAGAAAAAGAGAGAAAGGCGTAGCGACCTGATTTGGAAGTCCATTTCATAGCGCTTTGTGCAGGCTGACACGGGATGCAAAGATGTCAAGCCAATCAGAGGATCTAAGAGGACACAGAGAAGTGACAAAAAAGCATGACAAAGCATGAGATCACAAACATACATCGAAGCCAATTCAGAGTTGAGACTAAGAATCAAAACAAGAACTTTAAATTGTATAAGGGAAGAAATAGAGGAGTCAGTGAAGTTGTTCGGTCACGAATGTAGAAAGATGTGGGGGAATCAAAGAATAATCCTCAGTTAAGCAATTTATGCCGTAAAAAGATGTGAAATCATGACACAAATCTGTTCACACTGGTTTATGCATCAAACGTCCTCGAAAAAAAACTTGCTTAATGGTGAGAGCTTATACTCAAAACATTGTGTACTAATATCTCAGCCCAACGCTATCATTAAAAAAATTTAAAATGGCATGCTATCTTCTCCGTAACAATGGCTTAGTCCATAAAAGTGGCACTCCATCTTGTCCGAACCAATGGCACTCTATCCTGTGCATAGACAGATTATCGCAAAATATTTTAACAGGTGAGATCAGCATAACAAAAACAGCATAAACTAAACCACAGGCTTTACCGAATGAAGAAGCACCCAGATTGGAAGTGCCCAGAGTGCGGAGTCCCTGACACGACCCGACACCCTCTTTTAGAGTGCTGCCGAAAGGATATCAGCCACACTATCTATAATAATAAAGAAGAAACTATGTGTGTCTGTCTGTCTGTCTGTCTGTTTGACCGGAATGCCTTTCCACAGTTTTCGAGCCTTTCACTCCAAACCTTCACTACTGTGTCCGTCTGGGCATGAGACGCAAAGTTGGGGGTTTTCGAATCTCCCCCACCATGGGGGCCAAAATGGGGGCGAAACCCCCAAATTTTTCCCCATAAAATGCACGTATTTATCTCAAACTTTGCACCTAGACAGAGGGCCATCGAAACCACCCAGTGGAGTGGTTGGCGAATCTCCCCCACCATGGGGGGCAACGGTGGGGGCGAAAACTAAACCTTCTGCAATATCAATTACGTCGCCTTAGTTTCACAGCTATTCACCTGAAACGTTGCTGCTAGACCGAATGCTACCGGGCTCACCTCGCCCCCACCCAACACGCACCTCACCCCGCAGGGGCCGGGTGGGGCAGGGTATTATTGGAAGGGGGAGAAAAAATTTGTAACCCCAATTTTTCCTCCGGTAACAAACAGGTATTGGTTTCAAACTTTGCACCTGGACAGAGGGCCATCAGAACCACCCAGTGGAGGGGTTGACGAATCTTCCCCACCATGGGGCCACGGTGGGGGCGAAAACAAAATATTTTGCCAAATCTATTCCGTCGCCATAGTTTCACATATATTCACCTGAAACGTTGCAGTTAGACCGAATGCTACCGAGCTCACCTCACCCCTACCCAACACGCACCACGCCCCGCAGGGGCCCGGTGGGGCAGGGCAATATTGGGGGGGGGAGAAAAATTTTTAACCCCAAATCTTTCCCCGGTAACATACATGTTTTGGTTTCAAACTTTTCACATGGACAGAGGGCCATCAGAACCACCAAATGGAGAGGTTGACGAATCTTCCCCACCATGGGGCCACAGTGGGGGCGAAAACAAAATATTTGGCCAAATCTATTCCGTCGCCATAGTTTCACATATATTCACCTGAAACGTTGCAGTTAGACCGAATGCTACCGGGCTCACCTCGCCCCACCCAACACGCACCACGCCCCGCAGGGGCCGGGTGGGGCAGAGTATTATTGGGGGGGGGGGTAGAAAAAATTTTAACCCCAAATTTTTCCCCCGGTAACATACAGGTATTGGTTTCAAACTTTCCACCTGGACAGAGGGCCATCAGAACCAACCAGTGGAGGGGTTGACGAATCTCCAACACCATGGGGCCACGGTGGGGGCGAAAACAAAATATTTTGCAAAATCTATTCCGTCGCCATAGTTTCAGAGCTATTCACCTGAAACGTTGCAGTTAGACCGAATTCTACCGGGCTCACCTCGCCCCACCAAACGCACATCTCACCCGGCAGGGGCCGGGTGGAGGCAGGGTATTATTGGGGGGAGGGAAAGACAATTTTTCGATAAAATGCAGCTGTTGATCTGAAACCATACCTAAACAGAGAGCGATCAGATCCACCTGGTGGAGGGGTTGGCGAATCTCTACCACCATGGGGGGGGGGGCAGAGTGGGGGGGGGGAAACAAACTCCTAATTTTCGCTGTTTCACCGGTATGGATTTCACAGTTTTCACCTTTTCACTCCAAACCTTCACGACTGTGTCGGTGTCGGCATGGGACACCCGATCGAGGGGTGTAAGGGAGGGGTGGGGTGCGTGAGGTGGTGGGAAGAGGAGTGGCGGAGGGATAGAGGAGGGAGTGGGTGGTGGGCATGGGTTGGTGTGGGGGAGGTGGGGTGGAGGGGTAAGTGGGAGGTCAGGCGGGGTAAGGACGGCTGAAGGGGTGGGTGGGGTGATGAGGGAAGGGGGTGGTGTGTGGAGGTGGAGGAGTGGGATGGAGGCAGGGGCGGATCCAGGGGGGGCCAATCCGGCCATGGCCCCCCCATTCAGAAATGCCATGTATCGTGGCCCCCCCATTTAGTTTCAGCGGCTGCTGAAATGGTATGATTTTCCCGAAATTTTGGCCGGATGACGCTTTGGTTTTTGAATGAAGGGAAATTATTTTGCAAGTCGCTTATGACGTCACGCACTCGACCTCATTCTATGGTTCGTCTGCGACGTTTAAAATCGTATGGGTCAAATAGTGGACGAATTTTATCAAATATTGTTGTTAAAGATTGCGTTTTTTGGGAAAAACCATTCAAAGAACACTGGCGTATTTGAATGAAACGTTTTGGTGAGATTTTGAAAGAAATCGGTGCGTTACTTTGGCAGATCCTATCATTTTCAATTTGCTGCGAACGCCGTTAGATTTTTATTTATATAGATTTACGCGTAGGCCTACCGGTGGAGGTCGGAGTTAGTGGTGGCGTGTTGTGGGGTTGGGGTGGGGAGGGGTCGTGGGGGTGGGAAATTTCCCCCCGAAAACCCAAATTTCACGGGTGGCGCACCGGTGGAGAGGTCGGAGTGTGGTGGGGTGTTGTCGGGTGGGTGAGTTTGGGGTGGGGTGGGAGGGAAAATTTTCCCGAAAACCAAAATTTCACCGATGGCGTACCATTGAAGGTCGGAGTGTTGTGGGTTTTTGGGGGCGGGGATGGGGTGGGGGTTGGTGGGTTGGTGGAGGGTGGGGAGTGGGAGCTGGCTTAAGCTGGGGGTTCGGGTGGAGGTGGAGGGTAGGGGTGAGGGTCGGGTGGGGTTGGGTGGAGGTGGTAGGTGGAGCGATGGGATGGGGCGGGTGAACGGGGTGGGGTAGACGGGATGGGGTGGGGGTTTGGGGGTGGAGGTGGAGGTGGAAATTTTGGGGTGGAGGTGGGGTGGGGTGATGGTCGGGGTGGAAGTGGGGTGGAGGGTGTTTAAGGCGGGCTGATAGTTTAATCGCTAGAGGGCGTATGGGGTATAAAAGATTGAGCTCCGCTTGGAACGAAGGGAGAAGAGACGGGAATTCGGACGGCGAGGGCAGAGTTGTCTTTGGAACGGAACGAGAAGGTCGTCACGTGACTGTTGGAACCGGGAAGAAAGTCTTGCGCAACTTCGTAGTTAGGCTTCGATAATTTACGCTGAGTTAAGAGCTTTATGGTCGAAACCACGGTGGAAGAAGAAACCACGAAAGACGGTTCTTGCAACGGAAGAAACAGCTGTGGCAGTAGAAGTCCTTTGGTCGAGTTTCGTTCGTCATGCTGTCTGGAGGAGTCACGGGAAACGCCCCTTTTCGAACGGGTAGTAATTAGAACTTTATTCATTTGTGAGAAAAGAGATATTTAATTGTAGGCCTCTGCTTAATTAAGGACTAAAATATTGTCTGGGTTCTAGGGTGTTTCCGTGCAGAAGCTAGGGCTTTTGTGCATTTAATATCACTTCGCTACTTTATGTTGAATGAGTGACATTTGAGATTGGAGTCACGTGTACTTGAACTAGATAATATTCGCTTCGCTATCATAGGCTGAATGAATGAAGGATATTTGCAAGTGTACGCACGTGTACCTGAACTATTGTATATTCGCTTTGCTACTATAGGCTGAATGAATGAATGATATTTGAGAGTTGGTTACTTGTACTATGTAATATTAGTCTCGTGAATATTAGGCGAACGGGTAGAGAACCGTCTAGCACCTTAAGTGGACTATTAGTAACAATTGTTGTGACTTTACCAGCATTTTCTTAGATAGTTTTGACTTTGATATATTAATCTAGAGTAGGTAGTCTCTTCTATTTAGTTTAGTGGTTCACATTATATTGTTCTTCTGTGCTAATTAGGCGTAGCCATTGCATTACCACGTCTGTTCCTTTGATTACATTATCATAAAGCAATGGCTTCTTCTTCTCTAACATTAATGATTAATGAGGGGAATTCGAACTCGGAAGAAGAGGAAGAAGGAGGGAATATTTCCCCTGAAGTGGTCCTCGACCCCCTTTACTCCCAACTGGTGGCTCATCTTGATAAGATGAGTGACGCCCTAAAAGGGATGAAGCAGGAATCCGTGGAAATAAAGGCCCAACTGGAGGAAATGTTGGAAGACATGACCGAAACCAGGAAAGACAGAAAAGAGTTACGGACTGAAGTTTTGGAGTTGAGACAGACCCTGACTGAGGTGACTGGTAGACGAGACGAGGAGCAAGAGGAAAGAAGGAAATGGGAAGAAAGGATGGAAAGATGGGAGGAAACAAATACTAGGACGCTCGCAATAGGTGCCCCAACGAACCCAGATACTTCGGACTCTGGTCCGGAGGTTGTCTACCGACCAGTGACCGTGCCTAGGCCCTCGTACACCTCGATCAGCTTTGGCACTTTTCCCCTCCGGAGGGATTCAAACCCGAACACGGGAGCGAGACCAAAGGAATTTGGTCTGACCGGTTCATTTGCCCCAGGTCCAACGCACCTATTAGAAAGTATGGCCACCTCTCCACGGCAACGATCGGGAGTAGCGCCCCGATCGGGAGAAAGGTGGGCCTACGAGCGTTACATTTGTATATAGACGTACATATGACAAACATGTACCGAAATCCGGTAAAAACAAAGTCGCATGCTAATATATGACATGCCCGTAAACTAGGATCCGTGTGAATATATACGAATGTCGATAACTTTATGCAAATGTGTAATAACTTAATTATGCCGCGCTAGAACCCTACACATGTAATTACAGAAGACGATGACCGGTGACACGAACCCAGAAAATTGTCCAGTATAAATGTACTTTTATAGCCGGAAGAAAAGAGCCAAAAACAGACTAGAGGCCAAAGAAAAAAGAGCCGAAATGGCCAAAAAATAATAATGGGGAAAAAAACAACCCGGAGGCAAAAGAGCCAAAATGGCCATGAAAAAAGAAGAAAAAAAAAGGTTGCACAGACCTCAGGCGAAAAGAGCAATAGAAGCCAAACAGAAAAAAAGCCAACGAACAGATAAGTCATATTAATATCTGTTACACCAACAATAATAGCTTAAACCAACAACCACTATGTAAACCTACCATCGACTGAGATGGCATGGTAAATACTAAAGTAAAACCACATGTAAACCTAATTCTAAAACACAAAAGGTCAGTTGCAAAATGTATGACCTAGGCCTACTGCAGTTAATCATTATATAGGTTTCAGAGATAATGGTTAAAAGCAGTGCCGGATTAACTTTCTAGAGGCCTGGCGCAAACAATGCAACAAAACTAGAGTAGGCCCTCTATCCAATCAAATTATCAAAAACATTGGGGAAAAATTAATTACATGTATATAGAAAAACATACTTTAATTTGCAAATGGCGGTCGAGCGGAATGCAAACTTCACTTTTTGTGGAAAAGATTGCGTTTTTTCGGATAAAAAGCATCAAAGAACACTGTCCTATTGGAATGGAAGGTTTTGTTAAATTTTCAAAACAATCTGTGCGTAACTTTTCGAAAACACGGGGAACAAGTTATTGGAAAGTTTCATTTTATTTATATAGATTTGGTGATGGGGTGATGGGGTCGATCCGCGCATAAATTGATTAACTAGTAGGCTACGTCATCATTATAGCAGTAGTAGGCTACTGTAGATTGTAGAAGGCCTGTTTTTATAGTGCCACCAAATTTTATATGAAATGCTTGTTTTAGAAATTAAACATTTTAAATAAGCCGGACTGTGACTTATTTAAACAAATTCGATCGGATAATCGGGTTTCTCAATGTTTTTTAAAATTATTTTTACCCCCGAAAGAAGGCCTGGCGCAAGTGCGCCAGTTGCGCCATGGTTAATCTGGCACTGGTTAAAAGGTGTTTAAGATGAACGACATAATTTAGTTTGTTAGTGTTGTCGTAGCCTTAATTCAGACACAAACAATCAGACGAATACCAACAGTCGCACACAAGCAAAAACTTTAATATAAGGTGCCCGTAACATAGGACGCACTTAATTTATAAACAATACAATTTTAAATGGGCGATATCAATATTATTAGTTCACTTTACCAACGCGGATTTGCCATTCTAAAAATAGCATACGCTCCGCAACGGTACTTAACACCGCTTCGTCCCTTAGAATCATGTTTTCTAATAAATATACTTACGAAATGCATATTCGTAATGTTACTATCCCACAATCACACTTACAGGAGTGAATTACAAAGATTTTTGCATGCCGAGTTATTATGCTGAATAAATGGGATATTATTATTGTTAACAAAGTTGATCAAGCCACCCGGATCGTATTTGTCAACGGATTAGATTTCGCACGTAACTCGTGCGAAATCGCATCCTAGCAACGGAGTGGGCGTGGCCGGATCGTTTTTGTTGCCCGGATAGTATTTCGCACTACACCGGCGCCAGAGTATTTGACACCCTAGGCGAACCTGACGCACTGCGCCCCCCACCCCCGCGATTGAAAATTGTATTAATATTAACTTTCACAAGGAAATGCTATGGTGCCTTTTGTTTTGATTCGTATTTGCATTCAATAGAAAGAAGAACAGTCTGAAAAGAATAGAACATGTGTAATCTATAATTATAGTGGTATATTCGTTTATACAGGTAATGTAATTTCAAAACTTCAATTTTCGCGCTTTTGCTTTAGCAAATGTAGAAACGAGTTCCCTCAGTTCAATGTCTATGGTAATGTCGTGTTCAATTGACAGAGTAGCTAGTCCATGTAGCATGGACGTTCACATATATGTTTTTATCAGTTTGAGCTCTTCGCTCACCACTAGCCACAGAAACTGGAAGTGTCAAGAGAATTCGCAGAGCTGTAACAGTGTTGGGGGAACAGGAGAATACCCCCCGGACAAAATCCCCGGACAAAACCCCGGACAAAACCCCCCGGTATAAAACCCCCCGGACAAAACCCCCACTCACATGCAAACTAACATACATGCAAACATGCATACATACATACATACATACATACATACATACATACATACATACATACATACATACATACATACATACATACATACATCAGTAGCATGGACGTTCAACAAATTAGGACGGTTCAGATAGGTGAATTTATGTTTCGATATGAGCACAACTTGTTACCAGTAGCGTATAGACAAATGTTCTTCCGTGCCTCTGATTTTCATTCCTATTCCACAAGAAGTTCAAATTTGTATAGACAACCATTTGCTCATACTAACACTCGTTTATTTTCGATCAGATATACTGGTGCTAATATTTGGAACAATATCCCCTCAGCTATAAGTCAATTACATGGTCTTCATATCTTCAAGATGGCCTACGTTGTTATATTATCAATGGAACTGCTTGAATTATTGTGTTGAATTGGGTGTGTTAGTTAAGTGTTAGTTAAGTGTTAGTTAAGTTGTGTTATCTATCCTCTATTAATAAGTTTCTGTCCTGATTATATTTCTATTTCTGCAATCGTTTAAACCGGCTGTCATGTCCTGTATATTATGCCTTGCAATTCAACGATTACTGGGTGGCCCAATTAGCGGGATTTCCATCCCTTCCGGGTCTCCCCTTGATACCACTAAATATGTACAATTCCCTGTTCACTGCCTTGATTGTTGTTTTTGGTGCGTATTCAGGAAATAAACTGATTTGATTTGGATTTGATACATACATACATACATACATACATACATGTACATACATACATACATACATACATACAAACATACATACATACATACATACATACATACATACATACATACATACATACATACATACTTACATACATACATACATACATACATACATACATACATACATACATACATACATACATACATACATACATACATACATACATACATACATACATACATACATACATACATACATACATACATACATACATACATACATACATACATACATACATACATACATACATACATACATACATACATACATACAAATATGCACACAAACATTCATGCATGAATACACACTTATATGACAATTATTTGTTCATCATGTATTTAATTCTATTGAAGTTTGTATGTATGTATGTATGTATGTATGTATGTATGTATGTATGTATGTATGTATGTATGTATGTATGTATGTATGTATGTATGTATGTATGTATGTATGTATGTATGTATGTATGGATGTATGTATGTATGTATGTATGTATGTATGTACGTACTATACTGAATAGATGTATGTAAGTAAAACTTATTTATCAAAATCGAAATAAAACAGGCAGCATCCTGCATTCGAAATCGCGCAATTAAGCGCAACAGCACAAAATCTCGCCAATTTTCAATTGGGTGCGGAGTGCCGTTCGCGCAAAACCCCCGTTTTTTTCCCTTCGGGTTCGAAGTGCGTTCGTGCACAACCCCCGTCGTCTTTTTTCCTTTGGCTTATTTCTGTCTTTTTTTACTGTTTTGTGTACAAAGTGCCGTTTTGGCCACAACCCCCTTCTTTCTTTCTTTTTTTCTCTTTTTTTCACAACAAAATACAAGTAGGCTACAAGTATTTAAATCAAAATAATATGCACGAGCTACATCACAATTCAAAGCACTTTCAGCGTACCAATTAAACTACCATCCTAAACCATCAATATCCCAGAGCCACCAACAAGAGAATGCCCTCTAACACATGAAATTATGCTCTGGCACCCACATCAACTTGAAAGAGAAGGGCACCAGCTTAGCCGAGATTGGAGAAACAATCAGAAGCAGAAAAGTTTGGAGGAATTTCATAAAGGCCTCATCGTCATATCGATGACGGAGGAGAAGACAGAAGAAGACCCACATCAACACAAGAATTATCCTTTTTGGTAGGCTGCTGCCATTTTATTGATTTGCGCCTGGGTGAGAGCCAAAACGTGTTCGCCATTCAAATCATCGTGCGATAGTTTGATACTCACGCCGCTCCCCGCTTGAAGTGATCTTTTAATTTTGTCTTGTTGCGCTTCTGAAATATTAACTTTTACGCCCGTGTAACGATTCATTTTAATAATAAATTACAAAAACTTTCAAACTTCTCTGATGTGAAATCGAATCGCCAATTCTTCACCTCGAAGATTTAGTAGGTTCCCGTGTTGGTCTGTGAGCCTCGTTTCCATCGTTGAAATTGTAGATAGCAAAATCGGGAGATATATTAAATTATGCGGCACTTCGATAATCTTGTAACCCGGGCCTACGTTTGGGAAAAAAGAATATATCACGTTTTCCGATGTTCCGTTAGTGTACGAAGACCCGATAATGTCGCTGGTCACTCGTAGGCTGCTTACACTCATTATATTTACCAAGTCCTCCGATTCGTTGTATCCCGCCGAATAGATCCATTTGTCAAACCCTAGAACCTTTCCGATCGAATTCTTTGACGTAAAGTCAACCATATAACCAGCTGCTATATTTACCACAGACCTCAGCGTATTGGTGTTTGGTGCTATTGAGATACAGTATTCTCCATTTACTCCATCGTAATGCCCATTCCCCTTCATGACCCTCTGTATATATTCGTTGATATCCGTTATTTCATAGCAACCCTCTGGAACTTGAATGTTTATCCACTGTGTGTCGGAATTCGGCGAATACCTGAAGACGTTGTTTGTCGCATCGATATTAGGAAAAGAATAGTACGTCTCGAGGGCAACTAAGGCCATTTCATATTTCTTATTCTTCTCCAGTTCAAGTAGTGGATTAAACTTCGTTCTGATTCGCGTGCTCTTTTCGCTGAGAAAAATGGAAAATGATGTTTTTGGTTCCGTGTTGCAGGCCGTCTTTTCCGTGTTTTCCGATATCTGTTTGAGAAGCGATGATTCCATTTTTACTATACAATACAATTTTTACAATGGCGGATCCTCGATTATATAAAATTCGTCGAGTCTGCATCGGTATTTGCCATTGTACTTGTCGCTAGTCAGGTCTAAAACCACGAATCCATGAGGTTGCCCCCATACTGTTTTGCATAGTTTTCTAAATTCATCTTTCGACATGTCTGTACTCACGTGATCGTTGTAAATATGATTACAATTTTTCAGGTCTTGTTTGAACAGGCAAATAAAGTTTGCATTTTTTCTGATTGTTTGGCGCGGTAATTTGAAATAATTCTGGGCGAGGTAAAAACAATCTACATTACTATGCCTCCCCCGATTGTAATACGTTTCACATTTGTTTTGTTTTTCCAATTGAAGATCATCGAATACCATCAGGTTCTTCTTTTCAGCGCTCAGATCTCTCGGGTCCGGTACATCGTCGGCGCTCTCAAAGAACTTGGCAATTATATCGGATTTAGCTTCTAAGTTTTTTGCCATTTCTTCCATAACGAAGTCTGGTGACGCATTTAGGCCCACGATTTCATCTCGGTGCTCGAACAGCCGAACGATCGCTTCTTTCGGCAATTTTTCTTCGTATGCTTTTTTAATAATACGATATTCCGGTTGAAACAGAGAAGTACCGAATACCTGCAAGTTATTATAATCCAACCAGTCTGGCCTGAGTAAAAGATTGAGAAGAAGCGTTGTTTTTCCACACGCCGATTTCCCAACTATCAAACCACGTATGCTTTTGGGTAACAACGGATTATTGAATCTTTTCGAGAGCGCTGTGCCCCAACTCTTATCTCTAATCTCCATTTAAAAAATATATATTATTAAAAAACGAAATGTATTGCGTAAAATGTAAAGAACAGACCGAGACGAGAGATGTGCAGAACGCCGTGGCTAATAATGGGAGATCGATGCTCAGAGGTGTTTGCGTCGTATGCGGGAAAACAAAAACTCAATTCGTGAAGGCGTCTGCTATTGTGCAAGGCGGAGATCTAGTTAGTTCACTGAACACCGCCACTAGCAACATTAAATTACCTTGGGCCAAGTTTGCTGGTGAGGTACATTTGCCAGGCCATCAGTTTACTGGTCCCGGTACTAGACTAGATTTGCGTCTGAATCCCAACGAAACCCCCAAAGATTGGAGCAAACCTATAAACAGGGTAGATAGTGCGGCATATATTCACGACCTGGCATACAATCAACACACTGATACGGCTTCTAGGAATGTCGCTGATAGAGCAATGATAAACCAGCTGAATAATATACCTAATCCAAGCGTGCGGGAACGAATAGAGAGGGCGATAGTCAAACCTATTTTGTCCGCTAAAACGAGTCTCGGGCTAGGTTTAAAAAAAGCCTAGAATTACAGCAGGACCTGAAATGGACTAATCAATTAGCGAATGAATTACACAAACCAGTAGTGAGAAATTTTAGGACGAGACGGGTCCGTGTTGGGGGATTGACCAGATTTGGGCGGCTGATCTAATCGACATGCAGGCTTTCGCTAGAGATAATGATGGCGTGAAATTTCTATTGACCGTTATAGATGTATTTTCCAAGTATGGGTGGATCGTTCCATTACATGACAAGAGTGGGAAGTCTACAGCCGATGGGTTCGTGAAGATACTCGGGGGTGGTCGACAGCCAGTCAAAGTTTGGTGCGACAAAGGGAAAGAATTTTATAATAAAAATGTGAAGAATTTAGTCGAGTTGTATTCTACCGAAAACGAGGGAAAAAGTTCCATCGTAGAAAGATGGGTGCGTACGATGAAAGAGAAGATGTTCAAATACTTTACGGCTAATTCAACAAGAAGATATATCGATGTATTAGATGAAATGGTTAGTAATTATAATGAAACGAGACATTCTTCAATTAAAATGACTCCCACCAAGGCTAGTTTGAAAGTGAATGAAAAGACCGCATTTATGAATTTATACGGCGATGAGATTTCAGAGCCTATTATACCAAAGTTTTCAATCGGCGATCAAGTCAGAATAACTAGGAAGAAGAATATTTTTGAAAAGGGTTATACGACTAGATGGGTGGAGGAAGTCTTTGTAGTATCCCAGGTTCAATATACGGATCCACCAACTTACAAGATTACTGATTCTGCTGGCGAGGAAATACAAAGCTCTTTTTACGAGCAGGAGCTACAGAAAACAACTCAAGAAATATTTAGAATCGAAAAAGTGATTAGGAAACGCGGGAAGAAATGTCTCGTGAAGTGGTTGGGCTACCCAGACTCGTTTAATTCATGGATCGAAAATGAAGACTTGCTGACATTGTGAGACGATTATGAAAAATAGCCTATGTCGTGTTTGATATCGATAACGAAAGTGAATGAAAAGACTGTGGAGCTAATAGCACATCGTCAATACTGCGGGAAATTTCCAACTTTTTACGCGGTGTTCCTAAAAACTGAACCTCTACTATAGCTGCAATAATTTGTACATTCTGATAAAACTTGGAAAAACCTCAGTTTGGAGGACCTGAATCAGATTACTGTTGGTGTTGTAAATGGAACAGCAAAGGAATAAATTAGTCTATCTCGCAATAATATTCCAAAATTTCTGTCGATAAATTCTCTTTTTTACGTTCGCTGTGTATTCAACTTTGAGGAGGAGGAGGAGTTAATTGCGCGCAGATCTTCGCTCGTCGGACTTTGAACCTGCTGTGCTTACATCGCACAGAATCATCGTGCGGCTACAATCGTGTCTACATTAAAACGCGCGTTTTAGTGTGGCCAGGATTATAGGCTTGTATTTATTTCTCGGTACATTACGGTTTTTTTGCCCCACTTGCAGCCCCTTCTACTATTCTTGCGTTGAAAATGAAGACGTGCCGACATTGCGTTGACGATGAACGACGGTAATCGTGCCTGGACGTTGTTGACGATCCGGCCGTGGATACTTGCATGGGCATTCATCGTCGTAGCATTCGCGGTTGTGGGCGTCAATTACAACAATCAACCCCGATCTCAGCAGTCTTGTTGTATATGCAACCAAGCCGAGCTGCCTGGCGATTTTTCGTAATTCAGTTTTAGTTTTATTCGGGTAAACCATTTTATATTGGGATATCTTGTCTTTAAGCCGAGTTGGATATTCCATGAATACGAAAAAGTAAGGCTATATTGGTCAAACTGCGCGGGCACTCAATTTTTTTTAGGCTGGTATTGGTCAAATGGACGAAACTGAAGGCTATATTGGTCATATGGACGAAACTGAAGGCTATATTGGTCAAATGAGTCAAATGCCTTCTTCCTGTTCTACTTGCTTTCAGTTATAAAAACGGTCGAAGATTGTTTTTCGCTTGATCTCGGCCGGGAGCGCCTCTGCGTAGGCATCTTGAAGGGGCGACATATAAATTCTGATTGATTGACTGATTGATTTACTGATCAAGACAAATTTTATGCTAAAAAGTAAGTAGCAAAGTAGCTCATTAATCATTATTCAGAAATTGCTGAATATATGCAATCATCTAAACTTCAACTGGTTCGCGCCAGTCCTAAAGACGCTTGGAATCTGAAAATATTTTGGATAAAGAGTCTCTATAAGTCGTATCACCAAATGGTGGGTTGGAGAATAAAGAACAAACAACTTCAAAAGTTGCCATTGTCGGTGGAACCACACTAGTAGCCACGGTGTCGGCCACAGTGACATCCCAGGTCAAACAACGACCTGAGCGCCAGGGAATCAATGTAAGGCCGTCTGGTCTTTTGCCATCCGACCTTGACAAACCAGGTGGTTCCTTAACTGCCGGAATGCCCGCCTGAGCAAGGCCCCTGCAGATTAGGTCATTCAGGACGCATGTCGGGCCTGACGACCAGGACTAAGACGGCACGAGAGACCGTGCGATCCTTCAGCGGTCACAAGAGTGCCACACGGGCAGCTGTGTGGGTGACAAATGACGGTTCCTAGACGGAGGCCCACCGCTATCCTAACCGCCTCGTCATCCAGCCTGAGACCGCATGTACTTATGGGTAAGGCAAACAGCCAGTCACCTGCATGAGGTGCTGAGACTGCTTTCATACGTGCTTGGTGGTTATCACTGGTGTGAAAGTGGTCAAGCTCGGCTATTGATTCTGCAATAACCGATTTATCCCAGAAGGACTGCCTGTGAGAAAGTTCTCCATCAGTACAGTATGTAGGATATTTTAAGCACCAATGCTCAAACGAGGTAGAGAAATGTGGGTCTGTTTCCATGTTCACATTGCTCAGCATGGAGGTTTGGAGGGCGAGGGTACCTGCAGCGGAGGCCAAAAAGGCAGGAAGCGCAAGCGAGGATACCCTGCGGATACCCAGACCACCAGCTTTAACAGGGAGGGTGGCCTGCAACCATTGATCATCTGCCAGCGAAAGATTCAAAATCGAACAGAGACCAGCTCTCAACAAAGAATCATATTGTTCGAGAAGAGGACGGTCCGAACAAGGACTGCAACGGAGGATGTGCATCAGCTTGGGGGAGCTGAGTGAACATCTCAGTAGATTATTATTATTATTATTATTATTATTATTATTATTATTATTATAACAGGAATGTTAGATTTAGGTCTTGGTTTAGTTTTAACAGATCAATTTCAGTTTGCTTAGAGTGGCCGGTCCATGGCTCCAGGTAAACCAGACAAGGTGCCTTGGTAGGCAACGGCGTTTTAGCGCTGGATGGTGACTGAAATGCTCTGGAATAGAAAGCCTGCTTCACGCGAATCACCAGAGATCTTCGACAGCCGGCGTCCGATCTCGGACACAAAGGCGAGACCTTCATTGTTGATGGGGCCCATTGTTTCCACGGCTAAGGGGACGAAGAGGTATGTCCTTTGGAGATCCAAATACTTTGACAATTTTCTTGGGGCGGCTTTCTCTGCTGCTCTTCCGGCTTCGGTCGCGTTCTCAAGGACGTACGAGGCGGCCAACGTGTCCACCACGGTCGCGTCCCAAATTATTATTATTATTATTATTATTATTATTTTAAAAAAAAAAATTATTATTATAACACATTTATTTCTTCAAAAACTGACACAATCATGTACAGACGAGTAAATAATCGTTTCAAACATTAGGTCCTTGGCCTATCAGTGTCTTGGCCGATAAGTTCTGTCGTGCCCAACACAGACAACGAATTTCCTACTTGGAGCGCGACTGAAATGCGCTGGAGCAGATGGTTGGACTGACTCTCTCTGGTCACCGGTCGACATCGAAATTCTGCTTCCCAACTCTTGAACGAATTCCAGGGACTCGGAGTGCCAACTTCCTCCGGTTTCGATGGCCACAAGAATGAAGTGATGCGACTGTGAGATGACAACATATTTACTGGTCTTATTTCGAGCTGCTTTCTCCGCTGCTGCACCTGCGTTTTGCGATGTTAGATGTACGTACGAGGCTGCAAACGTGTCTGGCACAGTGACGTCCCAAGCCAGGCATCGACCTCTGGACCAGGGTATTATAGTAACTCCATCTGGTCGTTTGCCATCGGTTCTCGAAAGACCAGTAGGTTCTTTGATGGCCGGTATTTTGGCTCTCGTCATCGCTCGCCATATCACGTCGTTTATCATATCATGTCGTTGGTGTCTTCCAGCACCTTTAGGGCAGGAGAATCCATGATGACCTAAGGATTCTACTCTGGCACCACATTTACACACATGTTGTTCACAAAGCACAGTACCTAGACGAATGCCTACTGCAACTCTCAACACCTCTCCCGTCATCCGCAATCCAGCTGCCGTAATGGGTAGTGCGTGAAGCCAATCACCTGAATGTGGCGATTGTACGGCTAGCAATCGAGATTTCAATTCGTGTTATTATTATTATTATTATTATTATTTTTATTATTATTATTATCATCATCATCTGTGGTTTTTATTGTCGCTCTCTTGTTGTTCTTGCTGTTGATCTTGCTGTTGTTCTTGCTGTTGTTCTTGCTGTTGTTCTTGCTGCTGTTGATAGACGAACGATGCGCTCGTTGCTCCTCTGCTTCGACTCAAAGACAATTCGTGTCACGTAGAAGAAGCGGAAAGAATTCTCCGCCAGCATTCCAAATTTGCAGAACTCGTGATTCTTTACGAAAAGAAAGAGATGCACAAGAAAGGTTTGCACAAATTTCTCACAACCAAAGTCTTGATTTCGAGACAGACTTTCACCAGACCAGTTGATCAGCTGCTCTTCCTTGACTTAAATTTCTTGAATGTTTTGTGACTGAGTTTTATTTCTAATTTGACAGCAAGATTTTGTCAGTTGGGGAGTGAATAACTTCTGATTGGCAGAATCGTTGAATTTCTTTGATTTTTTCTTTTCTGAACTTCTGATTGGCTTGTGGTTTTTAACTTGCAGCACTGCTTAAATTGTTGATTGCAGCGCTTGATCTTCTGATGGTGCAGTCACGAAAACCAAACACTTTCCTTTCTGGATGTGAGGCTACGATACAGTATCTTCAGCGACTTGGTGAGCATTCAATCCCAAAGATTATGAAGTTAGACTGTATGCTCTTCGTTTTGTAGTTGTTGCTAGCAAGTTTATGCCAGTCGTAAAAGTTGAGAACAGGTGATCAATTGATGCATCATGCAAAGTCTTCCTTTACATCCAAGATCAGTTCCTGTGTCTTGTTGCCATTGCCTGCATCCTTGCATTTCTTTGTTAACTCATTTCAACGTATATGTACAATAGTTAAAATGAAGTATGATATATTCTATGAAATGATCTTCTGTTGTGTTTCCTTTGTTCTATCATCATCATCATCATTGTTCGACATGTCCGTGTTGATTGCGGAGGAGGGAGAATGACGACTTGGTCTTTGAAGACTTGCTTTCCTTCCTTTCTTTGTCATTTGACTCTTTCTTTCGTTTCTGTTCAAAGGGCCAAAACATCTAGAATTGATATTTGAATATGCAAAGTGGGTCATCAAAGAAAACCCGGAAGAAGGTCTTGCAGTAAGCGATTGGACGATTTCTTCTTTCTAATTAAAGGTCTTGCAGTAAGCGATTGGACGATTTCTTCTTTCTAATTAAAGAAGGTCTTGCAGTAAGCGATTGGACGATTTCTTCTTTCTAATTAAAGAAGGTCTTGCAGTAAGCGATTGGACGATTTCGTCTTTCTAATTAAAGAAGGTCTTGCAGTAAGCGATTGGACGATTTCGTCTTTCTAATTAAAGAAGGTCTTGCAGTAAGCGATTGGACGATTACTTCTTTCTAATTAAAGAATGTCTTGCAGTAAGCGATTGGACGATTTCTTCTTTCTAATTAAAGAATGTCTTGCAGTAAGCGATTGGACGATTTCTTCTTTCTAATTAAAGAATGTCTTGCAGTAAGCGATTGGACGATTTCTTCATTCTAATTAAAGAAGGTCTTGCAGTAAGCGATTGGACGATTTCTTCTTTCTAATTAAAGAATGTCTTGCAGTAAGCGATTGGACGATTTCTTCTTTCTAATTAAAGAAGGTCTTGCAGTAAGCGATTGGACGATTTCTTCTTTCTAATTAAAGAAGGTCTTGCAGTAAGCGATTGGACGATTTCTTCTTTCTATTTAAAGAAGGTCTTGCAGTAAGCGATTGGACGATTTCTTCTTTCTAATTAAAGAAGGTCTTGCAGTAAGCGATTGGACGATTTCTTCATTCTAATTAAAGAAGGTCTTGCAGTAAGCGATTGGACGATTTCTTCATTCTAATTAAAAAAGGTCTTGCAGTAAGCGATTGGACGATTTCTTCTTTCTAATTAAAGAAGGTCTTGCAGTAAGCGATTGGACGATTTCTTCTTTCTAATTAAAGAAGGTCTTGCAGTAAGCGATTGGACGATTTCTTCTTTCTAACTAAAGAAGGTCTTGCAGTAAGCGATTGGACGATTTCTTCTTTCTAATTAAAAAAAGGTCTTGCAGTAAGCGATTGGACGATTTCTTCTTTCTAATTAAAGAAGGTCTTGCAGTAAGCGATTGGACGATTTCTTCTTTCTAATTAAAGAAGGTCTTGCAGTAAGCGATTGGACGATTTCGTCATTCTAATTAAAGAAGGTCTTGCAGTAAGCGATTGGACGATTTCTTCTTTCTAATTAAAGAATGTCTTGCAGTAAGCGATTGGACGATTTCTTCTTTCTAATTAAAGAAGGTCTTGCAGTAAGCGATTGGACGATTTCTTCTTTCTAATTAAAGAAGGTCTTGCAGTAAGCGATTGGACGATTTCTTCTTTCTAATTAAAGAAGGTCTTGCAGTAAGCGATTGGACGATTTCTTCTTTCTAATTAAAGAAGGTCTTGCAGTAAGCGATTGGACGATTTCGTCATTCTAATTAAAGAAGGTCTTGCAGTAAGCGATTGGACGATTTCTTCTTTCTAATTAAAGAATGTCTTGCAGTAAGCGATTGGACGATTTCTTCTTTCTAATTAAAGAAGGTCTTGCAGTAAGCGATTGGACGATTTCTTCTTTCTAATTAAAGGTCTTGCAGTAAGCGATTGGACGATTTCTTCTTTCTAATTAAAGAAGGTCTTGCAGTAAGCGATTGGACGATTTCTTCTTTCTAATTAAAGAAGGTCTTGCAGTAAGCGATTGGACGATTTCTTCTTTCTAATTAACCCTTTTCCACTCACATTAAATATTGGACTATTAGTATCGTTCTCCCCAGATCTAAATATTTTTTACACGGTAAACCCTAAAAGTATAGTTTGACAGTATAAATTGTATATAAAAGTTATTTCAGTCAGTATATATTTATTCAACCAGTTAATATGTTCAAAATTTGAACATATTAACATTTAATGTACCTTTCATTTGAGAGCACTGGCCCATTTTATGTATATTTGGACTTTGTTTAATACTTTTTGAAATCTACAATCACAGATATACATGCATGCAAACATACATATATCCACACATACATACATACTTACATACATATATACATACATACATACATACATACATACTTACATACATGCATACATACATGCGTACATACATGCACACATACATGCATACATACATGCATACAATCATACATACATACATACATACAAACATATATACATACATACATACATACATACATTTATACGTACAGTCATGCATTATCTGCTTCTGCATACTTACCTTGTCGATAGCCTTTTTTTTATAGAAAACACTTGTTTCCGGTTCGTGGGTGCGTTTTATTTAAGTCACCTTTATTCGATAGCGTTATGTCCCTCTCCGTAGGCCTTACGATTCTCAAACTTGTATCCTACTCATATGTCCCACCAGGTGAGACATTCGAGCGGAATGAGAAAATTCAAATGTCCTACCCAGTGGGATAGTCGAGTGGAAAGGGTTAAAGAAGGTCTTGCAGTAAGCGATTTGACGATTTCTTCTTTCTAATTAAAGAAGGTCTTGCAGTAAGCGATTGGACGATTTCTTCATTCTAATTAAAGAAGGTCTTGCAGTAAGCTGTTGGTTGATTTCTTCTTTCTAATTAAAGAAGGTCTTGCAGTAAGCGATTGGACGATTTCTTCTTTCTAATTAAAGAAGGTCTTGCAGTAAGCGATTGGATGATTTCTTCTTTCTAATTAAAGAAGGTCTTGCAGTAAGCGATTGGACGATTTCTTCATTCTAATTAAAGAAGATCTTGCAATAAGCTATTAGATGGTTTTTTCATTCTAATTAAAGAAGGTCTTGCAGTAAGCGATTGGACGATTTCTTCTTTCTAATTAAAGGTCTTGCAGTAAGCTATTGGATGATTTCTTCTTTCTAATTAAAGAAGGTCTCGCAGTAAGCGATTAGACGATTTTTTCTGTCTAATTAAAGAAGGTCTTGCAGTAAGCGATTGGACGATTTCTTCTTTCTAATTATCGAGGGTCTTGCAGTAAGCGATTGGACGATTTCTTCTTTCTAATTAAAGAAGGTCTTGCAGTAAGCGGTTGGACGATTTCTTCTTTCTAATTAAAGAAGGTCTTGCAGTAAGCGATTGGACGATTTCTTCTTTCTATTTAAAGAAGGTCTTGCAGTAAGCGATTGGACGATTTCTTCATTCTAATTAAAGAAGGTCTTGCAGTAAGCGATTAGACGATTTTTTCTGTCTAATTAAAGAAGGTCTTGCAGTAAGCGATTGGACGATTTCTTCTTTCTATTTAAAGAAGGTCTTGCAGTAAGCGATTGGACGATTTCTTCATTCTAATTAAAGAAGGTCTTGCAGTAAGCGATTAGACGATTTTTTCTGTCTAATTAAAGAAGGTCTTGCAGTAAGCTATTGGATGGTTTCTTCATTCTGATTAAAGAAGGTCTTGCAGTAAGCGATTGGACGATTTCCTCTGTCAAATTAAAGGTCTTGCAGTAAGCGATTGGACGATTTCTTCTTTCTAATTAAAGGTCTTGCAGTAAGCGATTGGACGATTTCTTCTTTCTAATTAAAGGTCTTGCAATAAGCTATTAGATGATTTTTTCATTCTAATTAAAGAAGGTCTTGCAGTAAGCGATTGGACGATTTCTTCTTTCTAATTAAAGGTCTTGCAGAAAGCTATTGGACGATTTCTTCTTTCTAATTAACGAAGGTCTTGCAGTAAGCGATTGGACGATTTCTTCATTCTAATTAAAGAAGGTCTTGCAGTAAGCGATTGGACGATTTCTTCTTTCTAATTAAAGAAGGTCTTGCAGTAAGCGATTGGACGATTTCTTCTTTCTAATTAAAGAAGGTCTTGCAGTAGGCGATTGGATGATTTCTTCTTTCTAATTAAAGAAGGTCTTGCAGTAAGCGATTGGACGATTTCGTCATTTTAATTAAAGAATGTATTGCAGTAAGCGATTGGACGATTTCTTCATTCTAATTAAAGAAGGTCTTGCAGTAAGCGATTGGACGATTTCTTCTTTCTAATTAAAGAAGGTCTTGCAGTAAGCGATTGGACGATTTCGTCTTTCTAATTAAAGAAGGTCTTGCAGTAAGCGATTGGACGATTTCTTCATTCTAATTAAAGAAGGTCTTGCAGTAAGCGATTGGACGATTTCTTCTTTTTAATTAAAGAAGGTCTTGCAGTAAGCGATTGGACGATATCTTCTTTCTAATTAAAGAAGGTCTTGCAGTAAGCTATTAGATGATTTCTTCTTTCTAATTAAACATTGAAATTTGTCTGGTTTTTGTTCTCTATGACGTCCTCTCACTTATAATAGCCTCTCTTAATTTACCCTTTGATGATGATGATGACGCTGATGATGTTGTTGTTTGCAGATATTCACTGAGGATTTGGATGAAGTTAAATCTCTGCCGCGTGATGACGTCCTGCGTTATCTTGAGCTGACGAACAGAGATCTAGTCATAGCATACGTGGTATGATGCTTGAGCGATTTCCTTGCATAACTGACCATGCATGCTGTGCCTGTCATGCATCACTAGTCATTAGACGGATGAATGGATGGGTGTGTGGGTGGGTGGGTGCATGGATAGATGGATGGAGTCAAGCCAAGCATTTAAGTAGATCAGAGAATTCTTTAACCCATGGATATATTCTTTCGTCATCTTTCATCTCAAAACTTGCCTTTTCTATTTTAGGCTGAGCACACTGGGAGCACTTCTGAAAGGCCCTTGTTGCAAGAAACGCTTTATAAGTGGTCATATACAATACAGTACATATATGTCTTTGATTTTGTTTGTTTTGTCTTCAATCTGATGCATTTCATGGAAATGTCGCACGTCGCACATGATCATCGTGTGTTCATCTTCTGATGCGATTAAGTACAATGTTGTACGTGCGTCATACGTATGTGATGATGTCATCATCCTATTGTTCACTTCTTCTGTCTCTTCTTCTTCTTCTTCTTCATCAGGAGCACGTGATCAACGAGTGGGACGACACGTCAGCCGAGTTTCACAACGTCCTTCCAGTCCAGTACATGGAAAGAATAAACGTCCTTTTCAAAGATTATTTGAAGTCCCTGCCGGCAGGTTCGTCACATACGGAGGATGGTGCTCAGTACTTCTTAAGAGACAGACAGACAGACAGACAGACCGGTGCTGACAGACTGACAGACAAACAGACAGACAGTTGTTATAATGACAGTAATGATAACAAGTATGATGATGATGAATTGACGATGATGAAAATGATAGATCGTTGATGAGTTTGGCAAGATTTAGCCATTCCCTCAAAGCATTTATTATTATTATTATTATTATTATTATTATTATTATTATTATTATTATTATTATTATTTATAGCGCCCGAGGTAGTAAGGATCCCTCGGGCTGTAAAAGTGTAAAATAATAAAATCAGGTTATAGGTTCTCGTCTCCCACATAGTGCTCAAAAGTGCCTCTGAATGCCACGGCGTTAAATCGTTGCGTGAAATCTGACAAGCGCTGGAAAAGGTGCATGGTTTCTCTATGGTCGCCCGTTGCCTCTGTCATGCGGCGGCCCAACTCCTGGAGAAACTCTAGACCTGTCCGGTTTATGGGGCCAAGTGATTCAATGGCCACCGGGATGAATTCGTGTGTAGCGGGAAGTGATGTGTACTTTGTGCTTTTTCTTTCAGCAGCTTGCTCCGCTGCTCCACCCGTTACTGCCGACGTCAGGTGAACATAAGACGCCGCGCACGTTTGGCTTGCTGTTGCATCCCATGCGATGAATCTCCCTCTTGTCCATGGGACCAATGTGGCTCCGTCTGGTCTTTTTCCATCGATGCGGCTTAGTCCTGACGGTTCCTTTGAACTTGGAATATCCGCCTTCGACAGGGCTCTCCAGATAATGTCATTTAGTGCAGCGTGTCGCGCTGCCCTTCCCATCGACCTTCTGCAGACCAGTCCATGATGACCACCTGTATCTGCGATCTCGCCACACTGGCACTGATGTGATGCATAGAGGGTTAATCCAAGGCGAAATCCTGCAGCCACCCTAACCGCCTCATTGCTTAATCCCAAGCCTCATGCAGCTAAAGGAATGGTTCCGAGCCAGTCTCCGGCGTGTGCAGCCGACAAAGCTCGAATTCTTGCCTGGCTGAGTGGATCATCGCATCCGGTCCAAATCTTTGTCTTATCGATATCGATAAGAGGTCTATCCCAGGTCTTCTGTTCTGTCGGGATCGGATCCATCACTGCGGGAAGTGAGTCTTTTCGAGCCTCCATCATCTCCTCCCGGTATGCATCGCTCCACTCCTCCGCGACCAGGATGGCACCCACGAGTCCGGCGGTCGATGCAGCTCACGCCAGATAGGCTGATGATGCCAGCATCGATATCCGTCTGATTCCAAGTCCTCCATCTCTGATCAGGAGTGAAGCCTGCAGCCACTGCATGTCGCTCAGTTCGTTGTTGAGTATCTTCTCCAGTCCTGTCTTCGTTTGATGGTCCATTCCATCGAGTAACGGGTGGTTCCAACACAGGGAGGGAGGTTCGCAGCATGTAAGTAATTTTTGCTGCACCAAAGCATGATCTTAGCAGCAGCAGTGCTGCTTGTGCCTGGATATCCGTCAGATCCTTCAATACTCGATCTAATGTGTTGCTATGCTCTTGAAGAGACTCGTCCAGCGCCTTCCCTCTAAGGGAAGAGCGGGGCGCCGAGCAGAGTCAATTCATCCCGTTTCCGCCATCTGAAGTGCTCGAATTCCACCTCCTTCACCACGTTCTCCGAAAAGATCTCGCACTTATGTCGGTTCAATGAAATTCCGAGTGTGGCCTCCAGCTCTTCGATCCTTGCCAAGTCCTGACGAACCTTGTCCACGCTCCCACCCTAGGAGAGGTCATCCAAGTAGCACAATTTGAATTGGGATTATTATTATTATTATTATTATTATTATTATTATTATTATTATTATTATTATTATTATTATTAATGTTGTTCTATTATTGTTGTTATTATGTGTAATTTGTTTTTAGTAAACACCACTATTATGTATATATATATATATATTAGGGTGTCTCTTAGCACAATGGGGGAAAAAATTTGGGAGATTTTTTTCCATCTCACCCTCAAAAGTTGTTAGGTTTATTTAAATAAAATTCTACAAACAAATTCATTAAAATAGGGTAAAATTTAGAGGTCGCCCTCTGGCCTCAAAGTTTTGCCAGTAACAGGTTCATTTCGACAATGGGAAATCAGGTAGTCCAATGTCGCATAATAATTGATCATCGTTTCTAGCACTAATCAATTTGCCTTGTTTATATGACATACATGTATGTATGTGCACTTGATAAATGGCCCATTCAAGAATACTACTAAGAAGTGCTCCCGGCTAGGGCGCGGACACTGAATCTGAGATTTACAGCAAAGCGCATGAGCATTTGGTGGCATTTTGGAGTTCGGTCACGAGTCAAGTCTTTCAGAAGAATTCAATTCTGACATGTCTTTAAATGGATTATAACTGCAAAAGGTGCCATCTTGCACTCCAGCACTTTATATAAGGCTTTCAAGATGGTTGTTAATACTCATTATGCTGTGTGGAAGTTGGATCTTCCTTTCGCTTCCCATCCCAATGTTCTGCCAATTGTGCCAAAGGCACAGCCTACAGCGAACTCTGATTTTAGGTTGTGTTATGCCAGCGGTTCCCAACCCGTGGCCCGCGGGCCAAAGGTGGCCCGCGAAGCCTCAAAAAATGGCCCGCCAGTCCTCAAAAGTGGCCTTCATCTCTCAAAGAATTAACAAAAATATATGAAAAAATTGACAATTTGGACAGGATATAACATATAATTGTTTTCTATTACAAATTATTTTTTTTGACGTCTATAAATACATGTAACATCAAACATTCTATTTTTAATCAATTATAACAATTTTATATGCTTTTAGTCAATTAAATTTTAGCCTTGTGGCCCCTTAATGTCCTTCAACTGAGAAAAAGTGGCCCTAGTGTCGTCCTCCAACTTAGAAAAAGTGGCCCTAAAGTCCAAAAAGGTTGGGAACTACTGTGTTATGCGGTTATTAGCGTTGGCACGATGAATTATTGTAGCCTGCTGTTGATGTTCAAATAAATAATGACATGCCCAAGGATACATGCAACTTCACTGACATTAACGGTGGCATTTTTGGATGAGACATTGGTTCTGTCAAACACAGATAGTGTCTACGAGACTTTATGTTTAACCGTGTTCTCTTTGGAGTTGAACCTTTGCTGTATAAGCACAGGCAGGATTGTAATCTCCCCTCTTTTCGGCAGCACCATTTAATAAGTCAGAGTTTAGCACAGCCAATTGTTTTGATGTCTTCTTGTGATCACAAAAAGCGTTCAAATTGCACCTGATCACTCGTGTACACTCTGTTTGAGGTGATACTGGACAATATAATTATGTCACTTGCCTTCCTAAATATGCCATTGCCTATATGCGTGACGTTCTTCACCGGCTTCCTGTTTCTTAGGGCATCTTCCGAGCTGCTCTTGTTTGGCGTTCTTATTTATGCCTCATCGTATCTTATTGTGTCTGATCTTTGTTGACCTGTCTCTCTGGCCGACAAAGATTGCATAGCCTTTGTTCTTCTGCAATGGCCATGGAGAGCTGTCGGTTCTGCGAGCTCACACTTCTATTAGAAGCTGGCTCCCACTCAAGAAGCGAATTGAGTATAGGATGTCTACTCTAGTCTGGCGCTGCATGCTAGGTCTTGTTCCTGCCTACCTTTGTGAGCTCTATAGCCCTACACTTATAGTTCTCACCATTTCCACTCCCTTCATTCGACTGAACAAAGTCTGCTCTCAGTTCATTTTGCTCGTACTTCCACTATACAGAACCATGCTTTCTCGGTGGTAGAACCCTCAACCTGGCAATGACGGAGATCACTTGCCGCGTCCGGTCCTCGTCGGACAAGTGGTACGACGCTGAGTGTCGTTCTGCGAAACGTCATGCTAGACGTCTCGAGCGGCGCTACAAAAAGGCACGTCTGGAAACGGACCGGAAGTGCTGGGTGGAGTCGTTGGGATCGATGCATCGACTCGTCCAGTCCAAAAGGCGATCATTTTGGAGATCAAAAATCGACACACAACGTGACCCGGCGTCTATTTGGCGCACGATTAACGATGGACTGGGCAAAGGAAAAGAAGGCGTCCAGAGTCCGGCTCCAGGACTCTCTGCCGAGGCTTTCGCCGACTACTTTGATCAGAAGGTCTCTGATGTCAGGTCGGCTACTGATGGCGCGCCGCCGCCGGTGTTTCGTGACATCGCAACGGACGACCGGTTCCTCGCTTTCTCGCCCGTAACGTCCGACATCGTGTGCCGGATGGTCAACGACGCCGTTGACAAATACTCCATGAAGGACCCGATGCCGACGTGGCTGCTCAAGTCCTGCATCGATCTACTCGCTCCATATATCGTGTCGGTCTTCAACTCATCGCTGTCCTCCGGCGCCTTTCCGACGTACTACAAGGACGCCTACGTCACTCCTCGACTAAAGAAACCGACGCTTCCGCCCTGCGAGCTCTCCAGTTACCGACCGATCTCCAACCTGTCATTCCTGTCAAAGCTCCTTGAGCGGGTCGTTAGCATCCAGCTAACCGAGTTCCTGTCGTCGGCTGGTCTTCTTCCAGTTCATCAGTCGGCCTACCGGAAACATCATTCGACCGAGACCGCTCTTCTTAAGGTTGTAACAGACCTTACGGAAGCGATCGATGCGGGCAACCACGCTTTGCTTGGTCTGCTCGATCTCTCGGCCGCCTTCGATACGGTCGACCATGATGTTCTGGTCGAGCGCTTGTCCAGGACGTACGGGATCCGCTCAACCGCGCTTGACTGGCTTCGCTCCTATCTCTTCAATCGCCGACAGACGGTGCTCTTCGACGGGGTCTTCTCAACCATCCGTTCTCTCTTCTGTGGCGTCCCTCAGGGCTCTGTTCTCGGCCCGCTGCTGTTTCTGCTCTACACCGCCGACGTGGGTGAGCTTGCTACAAGTCTCGGCCTAGCATCTCATTTCTATGCCGACGACTCCCAGCTCTACACGTGGGGACATCCATCAACTGTCGAGCAGCAGAAGGGAAGAATGGAGCTTGGCATTGAGCGGATTGCCGACTGGATGCGGTCGAATCGACTGCGGCTTAACCCCGAGAAGACCGACTTCCTGTGGTGTGCGACCAGAAGACGGTGTCTCCATCTCGACACCGGCGCGCTTAATGTCAGTGGGGCCCTGATACGGCCTTCGACTTCCGTGCGCGATCTCGGCGTCCTGCTGGAGTCAGATCTGTCCATGAGGCGCCATATCGCCTGGACAGTAGGTTGTTGCTTCCGGCAGCTCCGTCTCATCAGGAGCTGCATCAAGTCCTTGCCCTTTGAGGCCGCGAGGGCGGCCGTCGCCGCTTTCGTCACTGCCAAGGTGGATCGCTGCAACAGCTTGCTTGCCGGCGCGCCTGCGTGCCTCTTGGACGGACTCCAGTCAGTGCTTAATGCCGCGGCGAGGCTAGTCTGCAACAGGAGAAAATACGACCACGTCACGCCGCTCCTCCGTGATGTCCTCCACTGGCTGCCTGTTCCATCTCGCATCGAATTCAAGCTCTGTTTGCTCGTGTTCAAATCGCTTCACGGAGCTGCGCCCGAGTACCTGCGCGATTGCTGCATAGAGACTCATTCCTCCGCGGCTGGGCTTCGGCTCAGATCATCCGAGAGGTCTGATTTGCGTGTGCGGAGAATGAGAACGTGCTTCGGCGATCGCGCCTTCTCGGTCGCTGGTCCTCGTTGCTGGAACAGTCTTCCTCTCGCTATCCGATCAGCAGGCTCAGTGGACTCTTTTAAAGCCAGGCTAAAATCACACTTGTTCGCTAGGGCTTATCCGGTGTAGCTGTTTTTTGTAAGGCGCCCATGTAACGGCATGGCTGTGTTACTGCGCCATATAAATCGTCGTAATTATTATTATTATTATTACTGGCATGGTCTTCCACTGACTCTTTGTAAAAATACTTCTCAGGCTTTCCTCTCTCTCACCTTAAGACAGTTTTATTTGGCCGCGCTGAGGTTGGGAGCGCCTCTGAGTAGCCCCTGAAGAGGTGCTGTATAAATTCATATAATGAATGAATGAAATTATACTTGCGATGATGGCTAGATAAAACTCGTCTGATTTCTATAAGTCGCTCAAATCTCATTCTGTTAGCTGTTGCTGGGTTGAGAGCGCCTATGCTTAGGTCGCTTGAAAAGGCGCCATATAAATTATCAGAATGAATAAAATTCAACAGAAGGTAATGACCTGATTTACTCCTTCTACATATTGAAATTAGCTAATCAATAAGTCAATCTAGGACTTCTATAGCAATGCGAACGATGTGGCATATTTTTAGACAATAGGTCTTCATGTGTTAAAACTTTGACATCAAAGGGCGACCTCTAAATATTCTTGGATTTCCTTCAAATTTTTTTATAAATATTTTCTTCATAAACCTAACAACTTGAAAGGGTGATAGATTGAAAATTTAAACTTTCAGTTTTAAGAGACACCCTAATATATATATCTCTCTATATCTATCATTATACACTGTGTCCGGGAAAAAAGGGACCCATTTTGTAAATATGAAAATAAATAGTATATATTCATCGATTTTTGCAATTCAAACACCATTTTAATCCTGACATATTTGTCTAACATTGGTGAAAATATAAAAGTTCCAGTCACAATGATGACGTCATAATGACGTCATTTGCACTAAAGGTCATTTAGCCGGCCATTCATGCATGGTTTCGGTTGGTATATTGGCTTTTGGTAAAACGGAAATCCATTTAATAGAACCAGGAGTGAAAATATAAATGCAGCTTATTAGAGGGATTGTTTGCTCTATAAAAAAGTGGTGCCTGATAACCGGGAATATTCGAAACAATAGCCTACACATTTCAACAAAATAGCTCTTCAGCTCGCTGAGTTCGTCAATCTGTTGAACTGTTGACTAAGGAGACTCGGATTTCATTCCTCTTAAAATTTGGCCGCTAAACGGCCGCCCCCTTAAATCCCGCTGATAATAAGAGTTGGAGACTGATGGAGGAGAAGGTGTAGGCTACAAGACAAGGATAAGAGACATTGAAGAACTCCGTGAGCGATTTGTTAATGCCTGCTGGGGAGGATTTTGATACGCTGGTTATCGATGCTGCTGTTGGCTATTAGCGCGACCGTTTTGAAGCTTACGTTGAGGCCAAAGTGTACACTTTGACCACAAATTAATTCAGATATAAAAATAAAATTAAACTTACATTTATTATTGATAAATTACATCATAAAAATATTGAAATTTTGATGATTTTGCGCATTTATCTCTTAAATTTGACTTTTTGTGCAAATGACGTCATCATGACGTCATTATTTGGACTGGAACTTTTATATTTTCACAATTGTTAGAGAAATATGCTAGGATAAAAACCGTCTTTGAATTGTGAAAATCGATTAATATTTACAATTTATTTTCATATTTACAAAATGGGTCCCTTTTTTTCCGGACACAGTGTATATGTAGATATATAATATAAAATATTAATCAGACGCTGTGTGTAATAGAATTGCTTGAGGTCCATAAACTGCTTACTTATGTTGGCAAAAGAAACTGGAATCCACTTAAATTCCACGTAAATAGAAATCTGATGAAAACGGATGAAAGCGATTGGTTGCAGTGTGTGGGGTGCGATGGTGTAGTGAGTGTGTTCGTTGCCTTGCAGCCGGAGGGTTGCAGGTACGAATCCACCTCAAGTCGCCACGTAGAGACCTTGGGCAAGTCCTTCACTCGCAATTGCTCAGCGCTTCGGCATGAAACTCCGATGCAGTGTCCGCGCTGCTTTCGGGAGCGCCTCTGAGCAGAGAGCTTGAAAGGGTGCTATAATGAGTTCACATACAAACATACTAACGTAACGCAGCATTAGAGAATATCTTGTGTATTTTGTGACAGACGAACGACGAAGTTGGGTTAAATTATGGTTTTGTGTATTTTAATAGTATCTGTCATTTTGTTGTGCGTTGGATGCAGGAGAGAGTCCAGCGAAAGCAGGGAAGGAAGCGGGAGAACTCGGTTCTCTGCGCTGCAAACTCTTTGACTTCCTGCAGAGGTCATTCCACTATGACCCCGATCGACTGCTCGCACACTTTCCGTCCAACAGTAAGTCTATCATCAGAATCTACAATTGTTTCTCTCAACTCTTCAGTTGTCTTGGTCTTTTCTCTTTACTTCTACGTTTCGTGTGAACTCTAAGCTTCTAAGCATTGCGACAACACTGGTCGGCGGCCATGTTGGCCAGTAATCCGGTCTCTGAGCTGCTACGGCAGATTCCTGAGGCTGAGGCTGAAGTCGGTTGAAAATTTCGTGATTCTTAGAAGTCGGCTGAAGTTGTGACTGTGTCTCGGACTTTTTCAGCTCTGATTTGTGGATGATTGGATGGAAATTCACATCGCAGGTTCTTCTTGTGACGGGTGTACCACTGACGATCACCATTGGACGATCACCATTGAGTGCCATGGATGCCAGGCTGACCACAATGACATCACCTCCGCCACCTTGCAAATGATTGCTGTTGCTCGCATACTATATGGGTGGGATGATGGATGAGGGGGGAAACCTGGACACTGCATCTCACTGTCAATCTAGCGAGGACTGTAACAGTGCTGAAGCGATGCTACGTGATTTGTGATTGCTCCGCCAGTCGCTTGTTCTTCGCTAGTCTTGCTTCTCAGTCTCAGGGAATCTAAACTCGTACGCTCAACATCAAACGAAAACTGTTGTTATCTTCATTAGGCGAAGATCCAACATTGTTGTTATCTTCATTAGACGATGATCGATCATTGTTGTTATCTTCATTAGACGATGATCGATCATTGTTGTTATCTTCATTACACGAAGATCGATCATTGTTGTTATCTTCATTAGACGAAGATCGATCATTGTTGTTATCTTCATTACACGAAGATCGATCATTGTTGTTATCTTCATTAGACGAAGATCGATCATTGTTGTTATCTTCATTACACGAAGATCGATCATTGTTGTTATCTTCATTAGACGAAGAACGATCATTGTTGTTATCTTCATTAGGCGAAGATCCATCATTGTTGTTATCTTCATTAGACGATGATCGATCATTGTTGTTATCTTCATTACACGAAGATCGATCATTGTTGTTATCTTCATTAGACGAAGAACGATCATTGTTGTTATCTTCATTAGACGAAGATCGATCATTGTTGTTATCTTCATTAGACGAAGATCCAACATTGTTGTTATCTTCATTAGACGATGATCGATCATTGTTGTTATCTTCATTACACGAAGAACGATCATTGTTGTTATCTTCATTAGACGAAGATCGATCATTGTTGTTATCTTCATTAGACGATGATCCATCATTGTTGTTATCTTCATTAGACGAAGATCGATCATTGTTGTTATCTTCATTACACGAAGATCGATCATTGTTGTTATCTTCATTAGACGAAGATCGATCATTGGTGTTATCTTCATTAGACGAAGATCCATCATTGTTTTTATCGTCTTTAAACGAAGATCTGTCATTGTTGTTATCGTCTTTAGACGAAGAACGATCATTGTTGTTATCTTCATTAGACGAAGATCCATCATTGTTGTTATCTTCATTAGACGAAGAACGATCATTGTTGTTATCTTCATTAGACGAAGATCGATCATTGTTGTTATCTTCATTACACGAAGAACGATCATTGTTGTTATCTTCATTAGACGAAGAACGATCATTGTTGTTATCTTCATTAGACGAAGAACGATCATTGTTGTTATCTTCATTAGACGAAGAACGAACATTGTTGTTATCTTCATTAGGCGAAGATCCAACATTGTTGTTATCTTCATTAGACGATGATCGATCATTGTTTTTATCGTCTTTAGACGAAGATCTATCATTGTTGTTATCGTCTTTAGACGAAGAACGATCATTGTTGTTATCTTCATTAGACGAAGATCCAACATTGTTGTTATCTTCATTAGACGATGATCGATCATTGTTGTTATCTTCATTACACGAAGATCGATCATTGTTGTTATCTTCATTAGACGAAGAACGATCATTGTTGTTATCTTCATTAGACGAAGATCCATCATTGTTTTTATCGTCTTTAGACGAAGATCTATCATTGTTGTTATCGTCTTTAGACGAAGAACGATCATTGTTGTTATCTTCATTAGACGAAGATCCATCATTGTTGTTATCTTCATTAGACGAAGAACGATCATTGTTGTTATCTTCATTTGATGAAGAACGATTATTGTTGTTATCTTCATTAGACGAAGATCGATCATTGTTGTTATCTTCATTAGACGAAGATCGATCATTGTTGTTATCTTCATTAGACGAAGATCGATCATTGTTGTTATCTTCATTACACGAAGATCGATCATTGTTGTTATCGTCTTTAGACGAAGAACGATCATTGTTGTTATCTTCATTAGACGATGATCGATCATTGTTGTTATCTTCATTAGACGATGATCGATCATTGTTGTTATCTTCATTAGACGATGATCGATCATTGTTGTTATCTTCATTAGACGAAGAACGATCATTGTTGTTATCTTCATTAGACGAAGATCGATCATTGTTGTTATCTTCATTAGACGAAGATCGATCATTGTTGTTATCTTCATTAGACGAAGAACGATCATTGTTGTTATCTTATTTAGACGAAGAACGATCATTGTTGTTTTCTTCATTAGGCGAAGATCCAACATTGTTGTTATCTTCATTAGACGACGATCGATCATTGTTGTTATCTTCATTACACGAAGATCGATCATTGTTGTTATCTTCATTAGACGAAGAACGATCATTGTTGTTATCTTCATTAGACGAAGATCCATCATTGTTTTTATCGTCTTTAGACGAAGATCTATCATTGTTGTTATCGTCTTTAGACGAAGAACGATCATTGTTGTTATCTTCATTAGACGAAGATCCATCATTGTTGTTATCTTCATTAGACGAAGAACGATCATTGTTGTTATCTTCATTTGATGAAGAACGATCATTGTTGTTATCTTCATTAGACGAAGATCGATCATTGTTGTTATCTTCATTAGACGAAGATCGATCATTGCTGTTATCTTCATTAGACGAAGATCGATCATTGTTGTTATCTTCATTACACGAAGATCGATCATTGTTGTTATCGTCTTTAGACGAAGAACGATCATTGTTGTTATCTTCATTAGACGATGATCGATCATTGTTGTTATCTTCATTAGACGATGATCGATCATTGTTGTTATCTTCATTAGACGATGATCGATCATTGTTGTTATCTTCATTAGACGAAGAACGATCATTGTTGTTATCTTCATTAGACGAAGATCGATCATTGTTGTTATCTTCATTAGACGAAGATCGATCATTGTTGTTATCTTCATTAGACGAAGAACGATCATTGTTGTTATCTTAATTAGACGAAGAACGATCATTGTTGTTATCTTCATTAGGCGAAGATCCAACATTGTTGTTATCTTCATTAGACGATGATCGATCATTGTTGTTATCTTCATTACACGAAGATCGATCATTGTTGTTATCTTCATTAGACGAAGATCGATCATTGTTGTTATCTTCATTAGACGAAGATCGATCATTGTTTTTATCGTCTTTAGACGAAGATCTATCATTGTTGTTATCGTCTTTAGACGAAGATCTATCATTGTTGTTATCGTCTTTAGACGAAGAACGATCATTGTTGTTATCTTCATTAGACGAAGATCCATCATTGTTGTTATCTTCATTAGACGAAGAACGATCATTGTTGTTATCTTCATTTGATGAAGAACGATCATTGTTGTTATCTTCATTAGACGAAGATCGATCATTGTTGTTATCTTCATTACACGAAGATCGATCATTGTTGTTATCTTCATTAGACGAAGATCGATCATTGTTGTTATCTTCATTAGACGAAGATCGATCATTGTTGTTATCTTCATTACACGAAGATCGATCATTGTTGTTATCGTCTTTAGACGAAGAACGATCATTGTTGTTATCTTCATTAGACGATGATCGATCATTGTTGTTATCTTCATTAGACGATGATCGATCATTGTTGTTATCTTCATTAGACGATGATCGATCATTGTTGTTATCTTCATTAGACGAAGAACGATCATTGTTGTTATCTTCATTAGACGAAGATCGATCATTGTTGTTATCTTCATTAGACGAAGATCGATCATTGTTGTTATCTTCATTAGACGAAGAACGATCATTGTTGTTATCTTCATTTGATGAAGAACGATCATTGTTGTTATCTTCATTAGACGAAGATCGATCATTGTTGTTATCTTCATTAGACGAAGATCGATCATTGCTGTTATCTTCATTAGACGAAGATCGATCATTGTTGTTATCTTCATTACACGAAGATCGATCATTGTTGTTATCGTCTTTAGACGAAGAACGATCATTGTTGTTATCTTCATTAGACGATGATCGATCATTGTTGTTATCTTCATTAGACGATGATCGATCATTGTTGTTATCTTCATTAGACGATGATCGATCATTGTTGTTATCTTCATTAGACGAAGAACGATCATTGTTGTTATCTTCATTAGACGAAGATCGATCATTGTTGTTATCTTCATTAGACGAAGATCGATCATTGTTGTTATCTTCATTAGACGAAGAACGATCATTGTTGTTATCTTAATTAGACGAAGAACGATCATTGTTGTTATCTTCATTAGGCGAAGATCCAACATTGTTGTTATCTTCATTAGACGATGATCGATCATTGTTGTTATCTTCATTACACGAAGATCGATCATTGTTGTTATCTTCATTAGACGAAGATCGATCATTGTTGTTATCTTCATTAGACGAAGATCGATCATTGTTTTTATCGTCTTTAGACGAAGATCTATCATTGTTGTTATCGTCTTTAGACGAAGATCTATCATTGTTGTTATCGTCTTTAGACGAAGAACGATCATTGTTGTTATCTTCATTAGACGAAGATCCATCATTGTTGTTATCTTCATTAGACGAAGAACGATCATTGTTGTTATCTTCATTTGATGAAGAACGATCATTGTTGTTATCTTCATTAGACGAAGATCGATCATTGTTGTTATCTTCATTACACGAAGATCGATCATTGTTGTTATCTTCATTAGACGAAGATCGATCATTGTTGTTATCTTCATTAGACGAAGATCGATCATTGTTGTTATCTTCATTACACGAAGATCGATCATTGTTGTTATCGTCTTTAGACGAAGAACGATCATTGTTGTTATCTTCATTAGACGATGATCGATCATTGTTGTTATCTTCATTAGACGATGATCGATCATTGTTGTTATCTTCATTAGACGATGATCGATCATTGTTGTTATCTTCATTAGACGAAGAACGATCATTGTTGTTATCTTCATTAGACGAAGATCGATCATTGTTGTTATCTTCATTAGACGAAGATCGATCATTGTTGTTATCTTCATTAGACGAAGAACGATCATTGTTGTTATCTTAATTAGACGAAGAACGATCATTGTTGTTATCTTCATTAGGCGAAGATCCAACATTGTTGTTATCTTCATTAGACGATGATCGATCATTGTTGTTATCTTCATTACACGAAGATCGATCATTGTTGTTATCTTCATTAGACGATGATCGATCATTGTTGTTATCTTCATTAGACGAAGAACGATCATTGTTGTTATCTTCATTACACGAAGAACGATCATTGTTGTTATCTTCATTACACGAAGAACGATCATTGTTGTTATCTTCATTTGATGAAGATCGATCATTGTTGTTATCTTCAGCACAATCCACATTTTATTCTACTTACGAATAATCTAGTAGGTGATCTTTACGACAAACATGGTCTCCATTTAGTGGTGTACACTGAGAAAGAAAGTGGCTGTGAATTTAGGTGTGAAGTGTCCTATGACCACGTATAATACTGTCTCTCACTTGTTTTGATGGTTACGGTTAAATGTTGCTGGACAACAAACAGGTTGTCTCTTAGAGCTTTCATTTAACCATATACAAAATCTGAAAACTAGATCTCGACATTTATTACCTAACATAATAGACTGAACAGTTGCTGCTGCTGCTGCATGTGAGAACGATGTTCATCTATTGTTATTTTGATGCTTTTGTTGTTGTTGTTGTTTTGCTTAGGCATGTTTGAGGAGCGTGCGATTCTGATGGGGAAGTTGGGCAGACACGAGGAAGCGCTTGCGATCTACGTTTACATCCTCAAGGATCACAAAATGGCCGAAGAGTATGTCATGTAACTTAAGAGCTCAACAAAACAATTTAAGTCAATTACATTACATTTTTATATAGCACCTCTTGAAAAGAGATTATTGATAAGAGCCGCAGCTGACGAGAAAGTGAGTTATCAGAATTATGGTAGAGAACGATTTTTACGAGAATAGAAGAAGCGAAGAAAGACGCGTACGATGTGATGTTGTAAGATGTGATGTTGTACGATGTGATGTTGTACGATGTGATGTTGTACGATGTGATGTTGTACGATGTGATGTTGTACGATGTGATGTTGTACGATGTGATGTTGTACGATGTGATGTTGTACGATGTGATGTTGTACGATGTGATGTTGTACGATGTGATGTTGTACGCACGATGTGAGATTCTATGAAAACCGATTGAAGAAAAAGTTTAATTGATGACGACAGCGAGAGGCAAAGCAAAGCATCTCTGCTGCTGCACTGTGGAAGAAGAAGACTTTGAGACTCGATGAACAACCAGGAAGTCAGTTTATGTAGCAGAGCCAAGATAATATCTATGGCCAGAGGAGGAGGAGAGAAGGAGGAGAGGATGAGGCGCGGAGGATGAGAGGGAGGGAGGCAACTCTCTGAGGCCTAAGATGATACTCACTGCCCACAGGACACAATTACGTCGTGCCAGCATGTAAGTGCCACTGTTTCTGTAGGATTATGTAAAGGAGAGAAGAAGGGATGAATAAGGGTTGGGGGGAGGGGTTTGTTTGAAACTCAGTTCACTGCAGAAGGCTGATTTGGAGCTCAATGTGGGAGAATTGATGTCTGATGAAATTGTTGCTTTGTTCACTTTTCAGTTACTGCAAGATAACTTACGTTCCAGATGAGCCAGAAAATAAGAAGGTTCAATGCTTTTGTCTTCTGTTTTTAGATTTTATTGTCTTTTCACTTCATAATGTCTATTGTCTAAGTTCTTGAAATTTAGTCAAATCTTATTTTACCAGTAGGTGGCATATGGATGAGTTGCAGAACGTTTAGTTGTCAATTGGTGTCAGAGGGACGGGCGGGGACTGGGGAGCCGCCATCATATGCCGAGGTTAAGAAAAATGAGGTGGTTGAGATGGTTGCCTCTTAGGTCTAGCCTAAGGCATTGCTCTTCAGTTTTCTTTTACTATTTAGTTTTGCTCGTTTTTTTATCATCTGAAGACCCAAACCCAAGTCTGTCTGACTTTAAAAAAAACTCAAAACCAGTTCTCCTACCTAACTTCAACCAAAGCTTCTCTGTACATCACATCCCGTAGTATATGATCTTCTGTACATATGGTCTTTTGGTTCTGTCTCAATATAGCAAGGTCATGTATTCCATGTTGCTGCGAACTTCGTCACTGGTTGTTCTCTGCCAGTTCCAGTCCCAAGCCTGGATAAAGGAGGAGGGCGACACTAATCATCTTTGATATGAAACATGTAGCAAGCGATGTCGCTGCTCCATGGAATGGAGTCGACTCTCGATATAGTTATTACTTATCAATCATCATCAGTTGCTCAAACTCCAAAATTCTTCTTTAAAGAACACCTCAAACTCGCTGCTTCTCGTTGCCCTTCAAACATTCAAATACTTAATGTTTCTTCTCCCGGCCACTGATTCACATTTCTCCACTGATTCACATTTCTACACTGATTCACATTTCTCCACTGATTCACATTTCTCCACTGATTCACATTTCTCCACTGATTCACATTTCTACACTGATTCACATTTCTCCACTGATTCACATTTCTCCACTGATTCACATTTCTACACTGATTCACATTTCTCCACTGATTCACATTTCTCCACTGATTCACATTTCTACACTGATTCACATTTCTACACTGATTCACATTTCTACACTGATTCACATTTCTACACTGATTCACATTTCTACACTGATTCACATTTCTCCACTGATTCACATTTCTACACTGATTCACATTTCTCCACTGATTCACATTTCTACACTGATTCACATTTCTACACTGATTCACATTTCTCCACTGATTCACATTTCTACACTGATTCACATTTCTACACTGATTCACATTTCTCCACTGATTCACATTTCTACACTGATTCACATTTCTCCACTGATTCACATTTCTACACTGATTCACATTTCTACACTGATTCACATTTCTCCACTGATTCACATTTCTCCACTGATTCACATTTCTACACTGATTCACATTTCTCTTGGACTTTACGTGTCTTAGAAATATCAATCAATCAATCAATCAATTTTTTTTATTGAGCCAAAAGAGCACACAAGATGTAAATCAACATATCAAAATAAAACGTGAACGCTAATGGTCACAACAGGAAACCCAGAAGGGACTGCAGAGTCCCACTGGTTAGGGCCACCTATGCACAGTTTCTGGTTCTGGGCGTTAACAGATTCAGCACAATAAAATTATATTCTATTTTTCATCATACATGTAACAAATCAAAATAATATCGTGATGATGATGTTGATAATTAATAATGGTGAATGATAATGACGATGGTGAATGATAATGACGATGGTGAATGATAATGACGATGGTGAATGATAATGACGATGGTGAATGATAATGACGATGGTGAATGATAATGACGATGGTGAATGATAATGACGATGGTGAATGACGATGGTGAATGATAATGACGATGGTGAATGATAATGACGATGGTGAATGACGATGGTGAATGATAATGACGATGGTGAATGACGATGGTGAATGATAATGACGATGGTGAATGATAATGACGATGGTGAATGATAATGACGATGGTGAATGACGATGGTGAATGATAATGACGATGGTGAATGATAATGACGATGGTGAATGACGATGGTGAATGATAATGACGATGGTGAATGACGATGGTGAATGATAATGACGATGGTGAATGATAATGACGATGGTGAATGATAATGACGATGGTGAATGACGATGGTGATTGATAATGACGATGGTGAATGATAATGACGATGGTGAATGACGATGGTGAATGATAATGATGATGGTGAATGACGATGGTGAATGATAATGACGATGGTGAATGATAATGGCTGACTGTCGTCTCCAGACAATTCTCTGCCTTCCAAGGTATTAAAATGATCTTGCCTTGAGGAAAATTAATAATGTGGTCCATTTGTTTATAATTATGGATTGAAATTCATCTGTAGACTGTTGAAATGAACGGATTGACAAGGTCTGTGATGTATGCTTGTTGTATCAGGTGTTCTTCTACCTCTTCCGCCTCTACCTGACCTCTTCCGACTATCGATGTCTTGGAGTGAATGCTTCCAACTATGACCTCCTTCCGCTGCAGCAGCCGGATGTCCAGTCGGCTCTCCGTCTGCTCGCTCAGTTTCCAGCTCAGCTGGATGCCATTGAGGTATTCTCTCTCTCTCTCTCCATCACTTGTCAGTCAGTGGTTTTAATGGCGCTATAGAAATGACACAAGTATATGCTGGCAATGGAAGATTGATTTATAGATTGTGCTTAGTAAACGATGAGTGAAGATGGAGACAGAGCGAGAGATGGATAGACAGCTAGGTGGAACATGCGCTTCAAAAGAGAAGTTCTGTAGCGACCTACAGCTTTACAAATGCATTGTTTAAGTTACTATTAATTAAGTGTAGGATAGATTAAGCCAGATAAATAGTTAATAGTGGCATTTAGCGACATTGAGTGAGTGGTGTTGTAATAGAAACTTTCGTAACGAAAGATTTCTTGTAATCGAACAGTCTTTGAACTGATGTCAACAATTCGAATTAGACTCGTGAAGGTGACTCAACAAGTGCTTCTGTTCAATTCGCAAGCTACAGGAGGAGGAGGAGGAGGAGAAGAAAGAGGAGGAGGAAGCAGAGGAGAAGGAGGAGGAGGCAGAGGAGGAGGAGAAGGAGAAGGAGGCAGAGGAGGAGGAGAAGGAGGAGGAGGCAGAGGAGGAGGAGGTGGAGGAGGAGGAGGAAGCAAAGGAGGAGGAGGCAGAGGAGGAGGAGGAGGAGAAGGAGGAGGAGGAGGAGGTGGAGGAGGAGGAGGCAGAGGAGGAGGAGAAGGAGGAGGCAGAGGAGGAGGTGGAGGAGGAGGAGGCGGCAGAGGAGGAGGAGAAGGAGGAGAAGGAGGAGGTGGAGGAGGAGGAGGTGGAGGAGGAGGTGGAGGAGGAGGCGGAGAGCGAAGATCTTTTGAAACAAACGAGGAATGATGAGATAAGCAGACAGGCAGTTGAATTGTGTCAGTGCTATTATTATTCTTGCTTGCTGCTCTTCTTCTATTCTTCCTCTGTTGTTCTCTTCTTCTTCTTCAGGTCCTGAATCTTCTTCCTTCGTGCACCAGCGTTCCAGATGTCCTGCCTTACCTCGAATGTGTTCTGTCCGATGCATTCGCACACAAGCGCAATGCCTCCATCCTCCGAAGTCTCCTTCACTCCGAACGCCTCCAGGTAACCTTACACTCTCCAGTCTTTTTCGTCTTTTTCATAAATGATAATAATAATAATATTTTCTTTATTGAAACAATCCGGTTGACAGACCACAACCGGTTACAGTGTACAGGGTGGGCCAGCATAAATGAACCAACTTTGCATGCTTATAACTCCGCCAATTTTTTGAATTTATTTATACTTTATGCGTCAAATTAAAGATATTTCACTCAAGTATATGCACTGAAAACATGGAACTTGTACAAGTTTAGGTTTTAATTATATGCTCGGAACAGCGCTAGCTACCATATTTTGTTGTCATTTGTGACGTAATAAGGCGCCGTTTCGCTGAGATATTCAAAAATCGTTTTTCGCTAACACGTGCATAAACACGATCATTTTATGTGTTTATAGAAGTATCTACCATGAATATCTTCTCGTCGCAAAACCATTTTCTTTCAATTTTACCAACAGCCGTGCGCGCTGCTTTAGACGCGAAGAAACGGCTGGTTGCAGGCCGGCTGTTTCGCTTGGCCTATAGCCGTTTCTTTGCGTCAGTGTTGGAATGCTGTTGGACATCATGTCGACAAATAACTTTAGATCATCTTTTAGAATATAATGTACGGTGTTTCTAGGACTACCTGTTTCGCGCTGGGGGGATTTGCCTGTAGAGCCTATCCGGGTCGTTGTCTTGACGGCCAATTTACTCGGACACAAGAGCAGTGTTAGCGGATATGCGCACCGTAATTCCCATGGTTTACGATTAGAAAGTCCTGTTTTTATCAATTTTCAGTAGCAGATAATTCAGGGTAATGTTTATATATTCCATCCACTGTTAAAAAATTTGTAAATCATTTCAACCGAATTACATCCCTTATCAGTTCGGAAAATTAAGATCAAAACGCGATCTCCGTCTGTTAACGGCGCCAAATCGCGTCATAAAAAACAACGAAATATGGTAGCTAGCGCTGTTCTGAGCATATAATTAAAACCTAAACTTGTGCCAGTTCCATTTTTTTAGTGCATATACTTGAGTGAAAAATCTTTAATTTGACGCATAAAGTATAAATAAATTCCTAAATTTGGCGGAGTTATACTCATTCAAAGTTGGTTCATTTATGCTGGCCCACCCTGTACAGTTTTGCAATTGAAACAATTCACAAGAACACAAATGACAGAAGACATAAATCTGAGCTACTAACAGAACAGAACAGCCTGCAATACACAGCAAAGCAGTTCTACTGCATGAGGAATCCAGCCAGCCAGCAGTTCCAATCGTGTGGAGATTTCTTCATCCGTCTTCATTTTATTGCATTTGGTCAGGGGCTTCTATCCCCCCTAAGCAACCGGGCGCAATACATATTCTTCCCCCCCCCCCTTGTTGGGCCGACATACTCTCTAGGCAATCTGTAATCTTGTCCCCCAACTATATGGAATGAAGGTTTCTGGGGGGAGAGACAAACAAGCATCCAGCAGACGATCACCGAAGCACGTAGCGCCAAGACAGGGAGGGATTTGTGTGTGATATGCGTCCCTCCCCCATCAGACATTTTTGCAATTTCCACATTGCAATTTCTGCAATACAATAAGATACAATGTGGGCCTACATAATAATGATGTTTTTTAAGGTGTTCAAGAAACAAAATATTTTGAAATTTGACAGTCTGAAATTTGAAAGATAACACTGGAGATAAGCCATTTAGTTCAGTGTTTAATCAGTGTGTAACCTAGTCACACGTCTTTGGGGAATTTAGGTTTTGGGGAGGGGTAAATGGCTCTTTTGGGCGAACAGAAACCGCTCAGACAGAAATTTTCTGACAACATTTTTGAGTCATTCGCCTAATTTTCCTCCTTGAAACATACATTTACTTCCCCAAAATGCTGATGCATTACCTTATTTTTAGTGGGCCTACTTCGATGCTTTGCAATCAAATTCTTCTACTGACGGGATGGGATAACTGCACTTGTATAAACCTGTCAAATTTATATAGGAAGGGTGTCAATGTTGCATTATATACTTTTTATGGAGGGGAAATTATTCTATAGACATGTTCACAACACCTATCGATTTTTCTGGAAAATTTTAATTCCTGGGGAACTCCCTCCCAGAGATGTCTAGATTAAACACTGCATTTAGTTGTAGCCTACAAATATAGTATTTGTACAAGTATTAACATTAAATCAAATCATTATAATATGATTGTATCATTTATTACAATAGTAGGCCCTAAATATTATTATTACAATTAGGTAATAGTAAATTTTATTGTGGCGTATTAAAACAGTTCATGTGATGAAATAATGTAGATAGTAATACTATTATATAACTAAAACTAATACAATGTTGAAAAATGTTTATGGGGGGAAGTAATTTCTGGGGGAACTTCTTCCTAGAGATGACTAGATTAAACACTGCCTCCATGGCCGGCCTTCCCCCCTATCGACGTGAGTTTTGGCTTTCTTCTGTTCCCCCCCTGTTTTTCACTGGGCGCAAGTCGCGCCCGCCTATACATGGGATAGAAGCCCCTGCATTTGGTTGACTATATTTATTGCATTTGGTTGACTATATTTATTAATTTGGTTGACTATATTTATTTAATTTGGTTGACTATATTTATTTCATTTGGTTGACTATATTTATTGCATTTGGTTGACTATATTATTAATTTGGTTGACTATATTTATTTAATTTGATTGACTATATTTATTTCATTTGGTTGACTATATTTATTTCATTTGGTTGACTATATTTATTTCATTTGGTTGACTATATTTATTTCATTTGGTTGACTAGATTTATTGCATTTGATTGACTATATTTATTTCATTTGGTTGACTATATTTATTTCATTTGGTTGACTATAATTATTATACGACATTATTGGCGGGTAAGAGGGACGACCTAGTCGAGTTAATAAGAAGAGTCAGGAAGGAAAGCGAAAAGGCGGGACTATACTTCAATGTAAAGAAAACAAAGGTTATGACAACTGCAACATGGGAAAACTTTGAGGTGGATGGAGAAACGATAGAGGTAGTATCGAGCTTCACATTCCTGGGATCTATGATAGAGAAGGAGGGAAGAAGTGATATGGAAATAAGGAGGAGGGTAACAATGGGGAAAACGGCAATGAACGGTCTGGAAAACATTTGGAAGGATAAATACGTGAGCAGGGAAACAAAGAAAAGACTGGTAAAAGCACTGATCTTCCCAGTGGTCCTATATGGATGCGAGACATGGACAAAGACACGGGATATGGAAAAGAAAATCAATGCATGTGAGATGTGGATTTGGAGAAAGATGCTAAGGATTTCATGGACGGAGAAGAGAACTAACGAATCGGTGCGCGTGGAGCTCGGAATAGAGAGGGAGGAGACACTGCAGCAAACAGCAACTTGGAGGAAACTGAGCTACTTCGGCCATGTGATGAGATCTAATGGTTTGGAAAAGGAGCTGATGACGGCATGCGGTGAGGGAAGGAGAAGATGTGGAAGGCCAAGGAAGAAATGGTTGGATGAGGTACAGGAAAAGTCTGGCATGAGACTGGAGGAGCTAAGAGAGGCGACTAGGGAGAGGATCAACTGGAGAGGATACATCAGGGATATCGCCAGAGCTGCAGAAGCTGACGGCACCAGGTGACCAGGTGATAATTATTTCATTTGATTGACTATATTGGTTGGACTGGTCAATCTAACAGCATCTCTAAGGCAAGACGGATAGGAGGAGCCAGGTGGATATTTGGAAAACCTATAAGACCCATAACCTTCCCTCATCCTTGTCTGCATTTGTTGCCAACAGGCTATTTATATAATAATAATCTTCGTTTAATTTAGACAAATCAGGGTGACACACCGCACCCAGTTACATGTCAATGCATTTTAAAAATAAACAACAAAAGTATATGTGAGGATATTTAGATTTGCCGATGATGGATACTTGATATTGTCCTATAATGGATGTGAATTATGTATAATGTCGCTGGCAACTCAGAATATAGTCTACAACTGAGGATTAAAGTGAATACTTACTTATTTACATCTTGTGTTTTTGGCAAAAATTGAAGTGATGACTGGTGTGTGTAGCAGAGAATGTTCTACCAGCACATCAAATGTATTTTGAATGATGAAAAGACGTGCATACATGTGTTTGATAAGTTGTGGAGTAGTCTGAGCAGAGAATGTTCTACCATCACATCAAGTATGCATGGGCGTCCGCAGGAATTTTGCTAGGGGGCGCAGATTTTTATCCAATTGTTACAGGGGCTTAATAGCTTGTCGAAAGCAACCGATCTCTCCACATTCGTCGCTCGCTCCTTCTGCGCTGGCTCCCTGTCGATCCGCTGTCACGGAACCCAGCATGTGAAAAATCTTAGACATTCATTGTCAAAACAGTTATGATAGTGTAGCGGACCAGGGGTTGGGCGAAAACACCAGGAGCCGAGTACCAACCCCAGTCGTCAAGGTACCCTCAGTCAGTCCGCGCAGTAAGGCCTTGGCTGTAGACCAAGGACTAGCCGTCTAGGCTTAAACACGTTTATTGAAGAAACCACGATGATCATGTAGAGTTCACAGCACAAGTAATTTATTGCGTCACAATCGCTATAGCACTTCGAGAACGAACTGTTTGTGTCAATTTCTACAACGCTGGACTCAGAGTTCGTGCGCCGATGCAACAGTTTATGTAGCGCCAGAGTTCGTGCGTCGATGCAGCAGTTTATGTAGCGCCAGAGTTCGTGCGTCGATGCAGCAGTTTATGTAGCGCCGGAGTTCGTGCGTCGATGCAGCAGTTTATGTAGCGCCAGATTTCGTGCGTTGATGCAGCAGTTTATGTAGCGCCAGAGTTCGTGCGAAGCGTTCAGGAATCGAACCGGCGTCGTCAAGCAGGACGGACCGTCGTCTCTGCCTCTGCAGCACCCGGAGTAGAACCGTCGTCGTTAGGCACAGCAGGCAACAGCGCCTGCGTGAATGGTCGGAGCAGATCCGCGGTGGTCAGGAATCGAACCGGCGTCGTCAAGCAGGACGGACCGTCGTCTCTGCCTCTGCAGCACCCGGAGTAGAACCGTCGTCGTAGCAGCTTCGTCCGTCAGCTAGGTTGCGGTAGTCGGAAACCGCAACCCCAGTCCCGTGGAGGAGCACCTGAAGAGGCCGAAGGTTCGAGCTCGAGGCACAGATTCAGGATTTTACCTCTCTCCACAACAGTATCACTCAACAAGCGTTTTACCGCTCATCAAGCCAGATCATCAGCCAGCTACTGCGCGTTTTACCGCGTTCTTCACCAGGCCATTCGTCTGCCCTGAGCAAGAAATGTTCAGGGCTTAACGACACTGTTTCATATCGAAGATGATTAGTGTCGGAGGCAGAGAACAACCTCACACTCCACGTTTATATTGCGACCGAGCCACCCGCTGTAAAGATCCGACCGGGAATTGAACCCGGGCCGCCGGCGCGGCGAGCGGGCTACAACCCACTCGACCACGCAGGATCTTCCTGAGCAAGAAAAAAATGAAATGTTCAGGGCTTAACGACACTGTTTCATATCGAAGATGATTAGTGTCGGAGGCAGAGAACAACCTCATACTCCACGTTTATATTGCGACCGAGCCACCCGCTGTAAAGATCCCCGCCCGGGAATTGAACCCGGGCCGCCGGCGCGGCGAGCGGGCTACAACCCACTCGACCACGCAGAGCAGCAACCTTCCTTATATACACTACCAGCGCAGGCTGGGCAGAGGTTAAGCCAGCCGGCTGGGCTAGAGAGGCGGAGCCCGAGCCGGCTGGGCCAAACCGGCTAGGCTAGAGAGGCGGAGCCCGAGCCGGCCAGGCCAAACCGGCTAGGCCAGAGAGGCGGGGCCTAGATTGAGCCGGCTGGGCTGAACCAGCCAGGCTCAGCCAGCTGGGCAGAACCAGCTAGGCTGGGCCGGCCAGGCCAGCAGGCCGAGCCGGCCAAGCCAGCAGGCAGCAAGCAGCAGCAGCAGCAACAGCAGCAAATTACTGGGGCAGCAAATAATGAGGGCAAGCCATCCCTCAGTGCAAAAATCTTAACAATAGTCAAATTTTATGTGACTGAAATCTGACCTTACTCTTGAAGTAACAATTGCAATCATCTGGGGTCTTATATCCAAATTGATTTATCACTTCCTGAACCCGCTTTTGTTGGCTGAAATTGTTTCCGACGTACGAAGCCCAAGATGAAGAATATTGTTTCCCAAGTACGAAGTACAATGTACAATTGTAAGCTACATGCACTGCATTAGGTCTCTGCAGAAACCTGATAAACGATCGTCACTGGTTGTTGAACGAATGAATCCCTGTTCTACCATCACATAAGCGTACCGTATTGAATGACCTTAATTTCTGTGGTGCCCGCTGTAGGCCTATACCGGCATTTTAGTTGTAAAAATATGAACTTAACTTCAAGCGAAAATGAACACCCCTTGACTGCCTGTTCCGTTCCTAACAAATTGCCCGTCACTCTGCCTCGAGCGGGAAGCTTTGGTCCCTTGTGTTGGGACCTACCTCAATCTGTCAGCGAGGTCGTAACTTTCCTCCGATAGAGGTGGTGACTAGATTCCTCTGCTCACTACTCATCCCTTCCCTTCTCTCTCCCCTCGCACAGAATATATATATAATTATATATATATATATAATATATATATAATAGTCACCCTATCAAATATCAACTTTGATGTGATGTTTCCTCTTCTCTCCCTCCTCCCCCTCGCTGGCACCCTCATCTTTCATCCTGTCTCTAAAGCCAACCAAGGCTGAGTCAACGCATCGTGTAGCCCTATAAGAATAACGCACCTCTTCGGCTCTTCCTATAGTTTGAGTATAGTATATAACTATATATAGATAATGTATTATAGTACATCAGGACCCCTACGAATGCAGTATAGTTCCGAAGCTAGCGGGTTAAAGTGTGACAAAACCCGTGTTGGCTGGCATGGAGCGAAAAAGCTGCAGTCATGGCTCAGAGACAGTCGCTCCAGTCAGTGCCAATTAAATTTATTTATATATATATATATATATATATATATATAGAGAGAGAGAGAGAGAGAGAGCGAGAGAGAGAGAGACAGAGAGAGAGACAGAGACAGAGACAGAGACAGAGACAGAGACAGAGACAGAGAGAGAGAGACAGAGACAGAGAGACAGAGGGAGAGAGGAGAGAGGAGAGGAGAGGAGAGGAGAGGAGAAGGGAAGGGAAGGGAAGGGAAGGGAAGGGAAGGGAAGGGAAGGGAAGGGAAGGGAAGGGAAGGGAAGGGAAGGGAAGGGAAGGGAAGGGAAGGGAAGGGAAGGGAAGGGAAGGGAAGGGAAGGGAAGGGAAGGGAAGGGAAGGGAAGGGAAGGGAAGGGAAGGGAAGGGAAGGGAAGGGAAGGGAAGGGAAGGGAAGGGAAGGGAAGGGAAGGGAGAGAGAGAGAGAGAGATCGCAGTGATCGCCTGAAACAACACAAGAGCCGCTGCTAAAGGAAACACGATACCAATTACTTGGCAATTAGGTGACACGACTGAATGCATTTTGTCGTATATTGGGTTAACAGTATGAATTTCCATATAACCACGAGAAATTCTATAGGCTACCTATATGCTATGCGTCCAAAGAAAGATATAAATTATACGTCCAACTTGTAGAACACACAGATAATCACGTGGAAAATCGCATTGTAATAATCATAGCCAAATAATCTAGTTATCTGCAAATATGCGAAAAATCCAGGGGGGCGCACTTGCGCCCCCTTGCGGACGCCCATGCAAGTATGTAATATGTATGTGCACTTGTCATAGTGCCTCTTCAAGCTCTCTGCTCAGAGGCGCTCCTGATTACAGTGTAGAGTTTGTAGACTATGCATTGGAGTTCGACGTCAAAGCGCTGAGCAATTGAGAGTGAAGGACTTGCCCAAGGTCCCTACTTGGCAACTTGAGGTGGATTCGAATCTGCAACCCTCCGGCTGCAAGGCAACAAACATACCCACTACACCACCGCACCCAACAGTGTATTTTGAATGATGAGAAGATGTGTGTGTGTGTGTGTGTGTGTGTTTGATGTGCATAGGTTGTGGAGCAGAGAATGTTCTACCATCACATCAAGTGTATTATGAACGACGAGAAGACGTGTCGCGTCTGCAAGAAGAAGATTGGAAACAGGTCAGTCCAGGTTTTCATCGGTTAAATAGATTTACTACGATTGGTCAAAGCCTGACTTCACCAACTGTTGCTAGAATGCAACATGTCACGTAATAAGATGGCCAGGAATTGCTTTTCAGACGAGCAACATTAACACGTTAAATGTTAATCAACATTAACATGTTAAATGTTAATCAACATTAACATTTAACATGTTAATCAACATTAACATGTTAAATTAACATGTTAAATGTTAATTAACATTAACATGTTAAATGTTAATTAACATTAACATGTTAAATGTTAATTAACATGTTGAATGTTAATCAACATTAGCGTGTTAAATGTTAATCAACATTAACATGTTAAATGTTAATCAACATTAGCGTGTTAAATGTTAATCAACATTAACATGTTAAATGTTAATAAACATTAACATTTAACATGTTAATCAACATGAGCTGCATCGAGCATCGATTTCACAGGACTCGCCTTTAGTACGCTCTCGTCGTTTAAGTGCTACAGGTTTTCGTTGCTATTATGACTTTTCCACTGTGACCTGTGTGAACTCAGTTGTACTACGAGTCATCATACATGCGTGCTTGCGTGGCAGTCATTCGCTTTAATAAGGATTCCTTGCCACTACAAGTTCTGCTGTTAGATAACAACATCTTCTTCTTCCATAAATTTCTCGTCAACTTTGAATTTGTCTGTGATAAGAGATTAATATTCAGATTAATCTGATTCATTGTTTGGTTTGTTTTCTTGCAGTGCATTTGCTCGCTATCCAAACGAAGTTGTCGTCCACTACTTCTGCTGTAAAGACGTGACGGTCTGTCCAGTTGAGTGACGACGACGATGACAGAACACAGTCATCTCACATTATCCCAATGTAATGATGTTAATCGCTTAATAAACCGAGGAACGTGATGGAGAGAGGAGAGGACCACCACCCTCCTCCTCCTCCTCCTCCTCCTCCTCCTCCTCCTCCTCATCACTATCGCTTTTCCAGGCATCCAGGATGAGCACAAGAACAACAACACTGAAGAGTGAAGCGAATGTTTTGTATGGGACCAATCGTTAAGATGTACGCTTAGTCGCTTACGAATTCATTGACCTTCAGAGATTGGAAGAAGAGAAATCCAGTGACACGTGAATTTATTTGCGATGATGTTGAACTATTGACCTTTTGCCCTGGCCTTAATATTATTCAGATCATGAAAGAGATGTAATTATTTAAGCTGTCGAGGCTATTTAATGTTTTCTTGTCGTTAATTATGACAACAGTCAAACCCTCCCTCCTTCCCTCCCACCCTCTTCATGACACAGAAGTATACCATCGCACATGCGGATGACATTACATTATCCTAATTAAGTAGAAAGAAGAATTCTGATAAATTTGAACAAAGTCATTTAGTCTGAACAGTCTCTCTCGTTTTCGCATTGTCTTCAGTGGACACAAAACCAAATCTCTCTTCAGACTACGACGCAGTCTTTTGTCCAGATTCATTCGTCGTCGTCGTCGATGTTGTTGTTGTTGTTGGAGCCGCTCCTTCCTTTTCCTTATTCCAGTTTTCCAGTCCCTTCGGAAGAGCAGTGTCTTCCTCAAACGAACCTACAACCAGAATAACAATGTTGTTCAAATAAATGCAATATCCCGAAGTCATAATTTATTGATATAATAATATAATATCAGCACTATTAAAGTTCAGACAGAAACTCTCTTCACATGTGGTCAACGTTAATAAAACGTTATGATACAATTCATTCAGATGACGTCATCTATGAACAATGAACTCATTGTCAGCTGAATATGAGTAGAGATGGATAAAAAAATGATGAGAGGAGATGATGATGAACAGACAAGAAATCAGTCAAATTTTCTTTGTAATGAAAAGACAATTAATTTTAAGCAATACAGCTAATTAATTAATTAATTAATTAATTACCTGTTCCCTCAACAAATTCCTCGTACGTCGTCTTCTCAGCGAACGGTCGTGGTCCGAGCAGCTGAACCATGTCATCCTTGTCCAACTTTTCACGCTCCAGTAAACGCTTAGCAACCTACGAATGGACAATCAATGACCTGTGACAATCACCAGCTGTGACCAACTTCATTTCGACACTGATGATACGAGGATGGCAACTGAAGATAGAAACTGTTGCAGTTGCTCAGAACAAAACCAAAAGTACCATTTACTGCACATGTCATCATCATCATCAGAGGGGGCCCGGTAGAGTAATGGTTAACACGCTGGCCAAGAGTGCGAGAGGTAGCAGGTTCGAGCCCCCGTTGGGCGGATTTGATTTGTAGGCTGCTATTAGCGCCATTGTAATTGCAAAGCTGTCTGCTCAGTTGGTAGTTAAGATTAATTAAGATTACTGCATAACTTGTAAATGTAAAGCGCAGTGCGTCTTGCAGGCGTTTCAATAAAGAAAATATATCATTATTATTATTATTATTATTATCATCAGTACAGTGCGACCTGGTGGCGGACCGGTAACGCGTCCGCTCACAGAGCGGAAGGTTGGGGGTTCGACTCCGGGTAACGACCTTGGGCAAGTTGTTTACGCACACGTGCCTCTGTCACCAAGCAGTATAATTTGGTACCGGCGTAAGCTGGGAAGTAAACAGCAAGTCCTGCGATACACTGGTCCCGTGTCCAGGACCTTGGGATTCGTCCATTGCTGGCTCAGGGCTACGGAAAAGGAGATGAGCGCTTCCCCGTGTTCCTCATGGAACGGGATGGGACTTAACTTTTACATCAGTAGTTACCCATACTAGATCAACCATACTAGATCAACAATACTAGATCAACAGGCTAACCTCATAGATTTCTGATGTTCATATGGAGGTAGGAAAGTGTAATATGGAGACAAATGGACGACAGAGGTGAACAAGTCAATTTGTTACTGGACATTCTTTACGAACGATCACTTTAAAAAAGTAGCAATAAATTTGTAGCTGTTAATTATCTATGGATGACTCAACAATCGCTTTGCTCTGCCTCAGCAGCCAATTCTGCATCATCACCATCATCACCATCGTCGTCGTCGTCGTCATCATCGTCGTCATCATCATCGTCATCATCATCGTCAGTCGAAAAGACGGCACTGGACAGTGGCAAATGTTGATTGAAGTCAATTGAATAGAGATGCATTAATTATTAAAAGAGAGAGAAAAGCGATGATTCGTTGCCTTCTCGATGTCTTTCTTGTGTTCTTCGAGTAGTTTGTACGTTCGGTCGTACGCTGATTTGATGATGATGCGAACTTCTTCGTCGATGATCTGTGCCGTGTGCTCGCTGTACGGTTTATCGAGAACCATTTCGCCCGGTTGAGGCATGTCAAACGACATGTTGCCAATGCGGTCACTCATTCCCAACTGCGCAACCTGTCTCAACCAAAACATTGACAACACAAATGAACAGCACTGAACTGGGGCGGATACAGAAATTTTAGAAGGGGGGCCAAAATTGTTGGTGTTCTATACCGGAAAAAATCCGATGACCTTTTAAGTCATCTGGTCGAAATGTGTGAAAAATACACCACTTTCCTTGCCAAAAATCTGATGACCTTTTTTTTAGTCATCTGGTCGAAATGTGTGAAAAATACACCACTTTCCTTGCCAAAAATCTGATGACCTTTTTTAGTCATCTGGTCGAAATGTGTGAAAAATATACCACTTTCCCTGCCAAAAATCTGATGACCTTATTTTAGTCATCTGGTCGAAATGTCTGAAAAATATACCATAAGTTTCCCTGCCAAAAATCTGATGACCTTTTTTTAGTCATCTGGTCGAAATGTGTGAAAAATACACCACTTTCTTTGCCAAAAATCTGATGACCTTTTTTTAGTCATCTGGTCGAAATGTGTGAAAAATACACCACTTTCCTTGCCAAAAATCTGATGACCTTTTTTTTAGTCATCTGGTCGAAATGTGTGAAAAATATACCATAAGTTTCCCTGCCAAAAATCTGATGACCTTTTTTTTAGTCATCTGGTCGAAATGTGTGAAAAATACACCACTTTCCTTGCCAAAAATCTGATGACCTTTTTTAGTCATCTGGTCGAAATGTGTGAAAAATATACCACTTTCCCTGCCAAAAATCTGATGACCTTATTTTAGTCATCTGGTCGAAATGTGTGAAAAACATACCATAAGTTTCCCTGCCAAAAATCTGATGACCTTTTTTTAGTCATCTGGTCGAAATGTGTGAAAAATACACCACTTTCCTTGCCAAAAATCTGATGACCTTTTTTTAGTCATCTGGTCGAAATGTGTGAAAAATACACCACTTTCCTTGCCAAAAATTTTATGACCTTTTTTTTAGTCATCTGGTCGAAATGTGTGAAAAATACACCATAAGTTTCCCTGCCAAAAATCTGATGACCTTTTTTTAGTCATCTGGTCGAAATGTGTGAAAAATACACCACTTTCCCTGCCAAAAATCTGATGACTTTTTTAGTCATTTGGTCGAAATGTGTGAAAAATACACCACTTTCCCTGCCAAAAATCTGAAGACCTTTTTTTAGTCATCTGGTCGAAATGTGTGAAAAATACACCACTTTCCCTGCCAAAAATCTGATGACCTTTTTTAGTCATCTGGTCGAAATGTGTGAAAAATATACCATAAGTTTCCCTGCCAAAAATCTGATGACCTTTTTAGTCATCTGGTCGAAATGTGTGAAAAATATACCACTTTCCCTGCCAAAAATCTGATGACCTTTTTTTAGTCATCTGGTCGAAATGTGTGAAAAATATACCATAAGTTTCCCTGCCAAAAATCTGATGACCTTTTTTTAGTCATCTGGTCGAAATGTGTGAAAAATACACCACTTTCCTTGCCAAAAATCTGATGACCTTTTTTTTAGTCATCTGGTCGAAATGTGTGAAAAATACACCACTTTCCTTGCCAAAAATCTGATGACCTTTTTTTAGTCATCTGGTCGAAATGTGTGAAAAATACACCATAAGTTTCCCTGCCAAAAATCTGATGACCTTTTTTTAGTCATCTGGTCGAAATGTGTGAAAAATACACCACTTTCCCTGCCAAAAATCTGATGACCTTTTTTTAGTCATCTGGTCGAAATGTGTGAAAAATACACCACTTTCCCTGCCAAAAATCTGATGACTTTTTTTAGTCATCTGGTCGAAATGTGTGAAAAATACACCACTTTCCCTGCCAAAAATCTGATGACCTTTTTTTAGTCATCTGGTCTAAATGTGTGAAAAATACACCACTTTCCTTGCCAAAAATCTGATGACCTTTTTTTAGTCATCTGGTCGAAATGTGTGAAAAATACACCACTTTCTTTGCCAAAAACTTTTATGACCTTTTTTTAGTCATCTGGTCGAAATGTGTGAAAAATACACCATAAGTTTCTCTGCCAAAAATCTGATGACCTTTTTTTAGTCATCTGGTCGAAATGTGTGAAAAATACACCACTTTCCCTGCCAAAAATCTGATGACTTTTTTAGTCATTTGGTCGAAATGTGTGAAAAATACACCACTTTCCCTGCCAAAAATCTGATGACCTTTTTTTAGTCATCTGGTCGAAATGTGTGAAAAATACACCACTTTCCCTGCCAAAAATCTGATGACCTTTTTTTAGTCATCTGGTCGAAATGTGTGAAAAATATACCATAAGTTTCCCTGCCAAAAATCTGATGACCTTTTTTAGTCATCTGGTCGAAATGTGTGAAAAATATACCACTTTCCCTGCCAAAAATCTGATGACCTTTTTTTAGTCATCTGGTCGAAATGTGTGAAAAATACACCATAAGTTTCCCTGCCAAAAATCTGATGACCTTTTTTTAGTCATCTGGTCGAAATGTGTGAAAAATACACCACTTTCCCTGCCAAAAATCTGATGACCTTTTTTTAGTCATCTGGTCGAAATGTGTGAAAAATACACCACTTTTCTTGCCAAAAATTTGATGACCTTTTTTTAGTCATCTGGTCGAAATGTGTGAAAAATACACCATAAGTTTCCCTGCCAAAAATCTGATGACCTTTTTTTAGTCATCTGGTCGAAATGTGTGAAAAATATACCACTTTCCCTGCCAAAAATCTGATGACTTTTTTAGTCATCTGGTCGAAATGTGTGAAAAATATACCACTTTCCTTGCCAAAAATCTGATGACCTTTTTTAGTCATCTGGTCGAAATGTGTGAAAAATACACCACTTTCCCAGCCAAAAATCTGATGACCGTTTTTTAGTCATCTGGTCGAAAAGTGTGAAAAAAATACCACTTTCCTTGCCAAAAATCTGATGACTTTTTTAGTCATCTGGTCGAAATGTGTGAAAAATACACCACTTTCCCTGCCAAAAATCTGATGACCGTTTTTTAGTCATCTGGTCGAAATGTGTGAAAAATACACCACTTTCTTTGCCAAAAATCTGATGACTTTTTTTTAGTCATCTCTTCGGAATATGTTATGACCTCTCTAGTCGTGCATTGATTTAAAGGTTCTTGAAAACCAAATGGAAGGGGGACCACGTCCCATGCAATTTTGAAAGGGGGACCATGGCCGGATTGCCTTCCCTGGATCCGCCCTTGGCACTAAATGTAATATATATATACCAACAAAAAGAATGGTATGTACTATGTAAGCACATACAGATATGTACATTCAATAGATGTTCTCCTTTATAAGTACTGCACATCATCAATTCTTCATACTTAAAAGTTCTGCTAAAACATGTCTAACATCTCAAGCCCATTTCCTTTGTTGTGGCTGACTTCAAAGCACTGCTGAGTAGCTTTCTTGAAGGGAGCTATAAAAGTCCATAGAATGAATGAATTCAATCATAATATGCTGCTCCTCCATTCATCCATCCATCCATCCATCCATCCATCGATCCATCCATCCATCCATCCATCCATCCATCCATCGATCCATTCATTCAACCTTCTTTTCAAAATTACTTTAGCTTCGGTTTTCACTGGGTCTTGCTGAAGCTGCAATTCAATTACTGGACAGCGTTAAACTTGGTCGAATTCAGTGAATGTAGGAACTGAGAGGAGTGCAGCAGCAGCAGCCTACCTGTGCGTAGGCGCTCCTTGTGACTTTCTGGAGGTCATCCTGCGCTCCTGACGTGATTCTTCCAAAAAAGATCTGCTCCGAAACGCGTCCACCGAGCGCCATGCAGATGCGGTCGAGCATCTGTTCCTTCGTGTACAGATACTGTTCCTTTGGCAGATATTGAGCGTAGCCAAGACCTTTGCCTCGTGGGATGATTGACACCTACACACACACACACACACACACACACACACCAACAATGTCGTCATCATCAACTATATGAAACACATTCTTTACAACATTGCAAACATACATATATATACACATATATATACACTGTGTCCGGAAAAAAGCGAACCATTTTGTAAATATGAAAATAAATAGTAATTATTCACTGATTTTTACAATTCAAACAACATTTTAATCCTGACATATTTGTCTAACATTGGTAAAAATATAAAAGTTTCAGTCACAATAATGACGTCATGATGACGTCAGTTGCATTAAACTGCATATAGCCAGCCATTCATGCATGGTTCGGTTGGTACCATGGCTTTTGGTAAAACGGAAATCCATTTAATAGAACCAGAAGTGAAAATAAATGCAGCTTATTAGAGGGATCGTCTGCTCTATAAAAAAAGTGGTGCCTGATATCCGGGAATATTTGGAACAATAGCCTACACATTTCAACAAAATAGCGTTTCAGCTCACTGAGTTCGTTAATCTGTTGAACTGTTGACTAAGGAGACTCGGATTTCATTCCTCTTAATCTTTGGCCGCTAAACGGCCGCGCGCTTAAATCCCACTGATAATAAGATCTGGAGACTGATGGGAGAGAAGGTGTACCGTGTACAACTCAAGAATAAGAGACATTGAAGAACTCCGTGAGCGAATTGTTAATGCCTGGAAGGATTTTGATAAGCTGGTTATCGATGCTGCTATTGGCTATTAGCGCGACCGTTTTGAAGCTTACGTTGAGGCCAAAGGTGTACACTTTGACCAGAAATTGCAGTCGGACATAATTCCGATATAAAAATAAATTAAACCTACATTTAATATTGATAAATTAAATCATAAAAATATTGAAATTTTGGGTGATTTAGCGCATTTATCTCTTAAATCTGACTTTTTGTGCAAATGACGTCATTATGACGTCAGCTTTTGGACTGGAACTTTTATATTTTCACCCATGTTAGACAAATATGTCAGGATTAAAATGGTGTTTAAATTGTGAAAATCGATGAATATTTACTATTTATTTTCATATTTACAAAATGGGTCGCTTTTTTTCCGGACACAGTGTATATATATATAGAGAGATGTGTGGCTCTCTTGAAATTGAGTTTTTCAATCTTTCATAAGAAATATTAGATGTTAAATATATATATACAATATATAAAATATATCCAATATATCCAATATATACAATATATACATCCTTTCTTATAGATACAGATGACATTAGAAATATTCCAGTCATTTCACGTACAGATCAGATGCTAATTTAAAGTGCTAATTTATGTGACATTCATGCAGATGGAAAATTTATTTCTCTAAGCCTCTAAGGAACTCTGAGGGACTCTTCTATATCAGACAGACGTGTGAATCAGTTCACTTCAAAAAGCTATGCATCAGTGCCTATCAAACATCGGAAAATAAGCTACATAAATGTTCAACATGTAAGTGGCATAATTATATATATATATATATACTAGCTGTACCCAGCCACGCGTTGCTGTGGCAGAAAAGACCCCCTCCCCTCCCCCTTCCCCTCCCCAGCCCCTCCCCCTCCCTCTCTATTATCCCCTCCACCTCCCCTCCGCCTCCCCTCCGCCTCCCCCTCCCCTCCCCTCCCCTCCCCTCCCCTCCACTCCCCCTCCCCATTCCCCTCCCCCTCCCCTTCTCCTCCCCTTCCCCATCCCCCTCCCTCTTCCCCTCCGCTCCGTCCACCTCCGACTCCGCTCGTTTCGTCCCTCAGACCATCCTTTACTGACAGCGGATAGAGCCCAAGAATTTTTGAAGGCCGTAACGTAATTATTTATCGAGTCGCTTATGACGTCAGGGGACGCGCACTCATTAATGCTTAGTCACTTTGTTTCGGGTAAAGACGATTCTGAAATTTTGGAAGCGTGCCGTTTCGTTCAAATTGCAAATGGCGGGCGAACGGATTGCAAAGTTCACTTTTTGTGGAAACGATTGGGTTTTTTTCGGGAAAAGAAATGTCGTGACCTTGCGGTATCGGAATGGAAGGTTTTGGTAAATTTTAAAAACATTTGATGCGTCAGTTTCGGCGTGATCGTGACCGCAGGATCGCAAAGTTTCATTTTTATTTATATAGATAATACCTTGAGCAGTGGATCAGCATATATATATATATATATATATCTATCTATATAAATAAAAATGAAACTTTCCAACAGTTTGCAATGAGTGTTCTCGAAAACTGACGCAGCGATTGTTTTGAAAATTTTGCAACACCTTCCATTTCAATAGAAGCGTGTTGTATTATGCTTTTTTTTCGAAACAACGCAATCTTTTCCACAAAAAGAGAACTTTGAAATCCGTTCGTCCGCCATTTGCAAATTATACACTTCCCAACGTCCATGAGGGTTGCCAGATTTCGGAAACGTTTTTGTCGTGACATTACGCTGTAAAGTCGCCCAAAAGTCGCGATAGCGCATGTCGCTGTCGGGGAGGAAAGAAGGAAGAGGGAGCGGGAGGGTGAGGGGAGGAGGAGTGGGAGTGGGAGGAGGGGAGAAAGGGGAGGGAGAAGGGGAGGGGGAAGGGGAGGGAGAGGGGGAGGAAGAGAAGGAGGGGAGGGGGAGGGGAAAGTGGGAAGGGGAGGGGGAGCGGAGGGGGAGACAGACGGGGAGGGGGACGGTGAGGGGAAGGGAGACGGGGGAGGGGGAAGGGGACGGGGAGGGTACGGGGGAGGAGGGGGAGGAGGCACATGACGGTCTTTTCTGCCACAGCAACGCGTGGCCGGGTACAGCTAGTATATATATATATACAGGGTGGGCCAGCATAAATGAACCAACTTTGCATGCTTATTACTCCGCCAATTTGTGGAATTTATTTGTACTTTATGCATCAAGTTAAAGGTATCTCACTCTAGTATTTCCTCTGAAAAGGTCGAATCGATACCAGTTCATGTTTTAATTATATGCCCGGAACAGCGCTACCTACCATATGTCGATGTAATTTTTGACGTAATATGGCGACGTTGTCAGACGATGATCGCGTTTTGATCCTAATTTTGCGAACTGACAAGGGATTTAAGTCGTTTGAAATGATTAACAAGTTTTCGAACAGAGGATGGAAAAAAAAATGCCTTGAATCATTTGCTACGGAAAATTTATAAAACAGAACTTTCTTTACACTCGTAAACCATGGGAATCGGTGCGCACGGCGCGCACATCGTCTATTATTGCTCGTGTGTCCGAATAAATTTGCAGTCAAGACAATGACCCGGACAGACCAAACTCCCTGGGAAATTATTTGCTAAACAGGTAGTCCTAGAGACACCGTGTAACGTATTGGAAAGAATTGATCTAAAGTTATTCGTCGACGTGAAGTCCAACAGCTCTCCAACACGAACGCAAAGAAACGGCTGGAGTGCTACTAGTCTAGGCTTGGGATCTGAAAATTTCACTGTTAAAAGCAAATCATGTAACAATTTGCTAACCAGTGTTTCTAGACTAATTTGACCCTCCTGAAAACGAAAATCGCGGTTAGCAAGCTGGATTTTTGGCCGTTCAATGGGAAAACAAGATGGCGGACAAAATGGCTGCCAATTGCTTCAAATGGCTATAAGTAAAATATTGTATGTGATGGGAACACGGTTTTGGACTCTAAATTAAGACTATAAGGTTCAAGGAATGCAATGGAATCAAAGACATATATGTAGCACAGCACGAAAACCAAAATGGCGGTCAAAATGGCGGCCAGAATCTTCAAATGGCTATAAATGAAGCTATGAATGCAATAGAAATATGATTTCAGAGTCTAAATCAACATTTTCGAGGTCAAGGAATGCGATGGAAGCAAGATCACACATCTAGCACTGCACTAAAAACCAAAATGGCGGACAAAATGGCTGCCAGAATCTTAAAATGGCTATAGGTGAAGTCATGTATGCAACAGAATCATAATTTTAGGGTCTAAGTCAACATTTTCGAGGTCAAGGTATATGATGGAACTAAGGCTACATATTTAGCACTGCGCGAAAACCAAAATGGCGGACAAAATGGCGACCAGAATCCTAAAATGGCCTCGATTGAGGTCACGTATGCAATCGGAATTTGATTCCAGTTTATCAGGTCTTTGCCAGATGGCATCTGGGGCCTGTGCTGTGAACTTTATCTACAATGTTCCGTTATATGGCCACATGTGATCATTCAAATTATCACAATTCCGTCAGTAAGTCTTAAACCAAGGAGCATTTTTCAAAAGAACACCGGCGAAGTTATCATGCAGCACCATATCACAGCATTTCAAGATGATTATCCCATGGATCTGGCATCAATATCGTGCCATGAGCTTCTCTCAAAACCAGTGGCATTTGATGCTTTCTGAAAAGAAATTTGTCCAGTTAGTAGCTTTTTAAACAAAGGCGTAGCATCTATTTATTTAGAATATTTTCTTTAAGGCTTCTTCAAGGTAGGCTACTCGGTATAACTCCGAGCCTAACCACGACTAAATAGGACAGTTTTTAGATTCTCAAGGAACGGAGTGGAGTGACCCAAGGACATTAAGTGCTGTGAAATGGGTGGACATTTCAGGTTGTGGAATAGAAAGCCATAGAGAATGAACGCTGCTGTCGAATATAGCAAAAGCTCAGCTTGATCCGCCAGCCGAAGAGTGGATTAACGCTGGACACCCGTGTTGGAAAATAGAGTTCTTGCAGATATAGTGGGGCTAGTCCATAAAAGCACCGCCTAACCAAAGACACGGACCCTGTAGGCAATATGCCTCGAGAAATAGAGTCAATGCAAGACATCTGCATATAATATGAGACATGACCAAATTTGCGATATGCCCAATAAATCGTGTCGCAATTCTTGTGATCCGTTCCAGATAAATTATTGATGGACAAGCAATGGTACAAGCAATAGGGACACTCCAAAGGCAAAGACATGTGTGACCTGGCAGATACAATTCTATTCTATTCTATTCTATTTTTGGATTTATAAAGCGCCTCTCACAGCACAAACTAATCAGAGGCGCTCCCAGTGCGAAGAACTCCTGGAAAAAGAAAAGTCTTGAGACATCTGGCAGAAAAAGTAAAGCCTCCAGATAAAATTTGAGCACGAATAATAGTAGGAAGGCCATTCCACAGTAAAGGGCAGACAGAGGCAAAGGCGCGGTGTTGGGCTGTGGCAGTCCGAGATCGTGGAACAAGAAGATCATGACGATCTAAAGAGCGGAGAGGACGACCAACGGTAGCTGAGAAAGGCTTCCTAATGAGATCACAAAGGTAGCGAGGCGCTAGACCCAAAAACATCTTATAGGTGAGAAAAAGAATTTTATATTGAATCCGGGCAGTCAGAGGAAGCCAGTGAAGGTGTTCAGTCATGAAAGCCGAAATGTGAGAGAAACGAGGGAGGCGAGCAATCAAGCGAGCAGATGCATTAAGTACCGATTGGAGAGGAGCAAGGCGGAGTTTAGGTAGCCCAATGAGTAATGAGTTACAGTAGTCAATGCGGGAACAGATGAAGGCGTGGACCATAGATGAAAAAATCGACGAAGAGAGAGATCGCCGAATGGCACGTAAACGACGTAGATGATAGAAGCTGGACCGAGAAATATTAGCAATGGTTGCCCATCTAAAGGTACTTTCGATTGGCTACATGAGTGTCAATAATTATTGTCTTGGATAGGTTCTGAACTTGGACATTGCTTATAAAAAGTGGAACCATTCAGAAATGGTCGAGTATGACCACAACTTCGTCACTGTGTAGGCTTGAAATAGCGGTAGGGCCTACTCCTTTGTCGAAAAATTTGCTGATTGTTCTTGGTATGCCTGAGAGCAAAGATGATCTAGCTTCATTCCGGCCATTCATGGGCGTGCGGTAGAAGAAGAAAGTAGTCTTTACCAGTGTGGCCTGGCATTGGTCCTGCGTCACAGTCATACAATTATAGAGTTTGTCAACTGCAAACCATGCTAAGTTTACAAGCGTAGCATCGAGCCCTGTTGCTATGAAAATGTGATCTTGCCATGTACACTTACGTACAATTGCATGAACAGCAACAATGCCTGAATTAACGCTACCCTGCATGTATACTGTTTAGCAGGGTCATTAGTCAAGCCATGAAACATTGTAACAATTGATAAGACAAGTAATGAAAATTGAAGCATGAATATTGTGCCACCAGCAATAGTTAATGTGCAGTGCAATCATAAGCTACTAAAATATTTCCGCTAGACAATTTCACTACATTAAGCTCAATGGTATGTATACGATGTAACTTTCTTGGGATTATATGACCAAGAAAAGACCAATCCAATCTAAAATCATATCTCTATCACATACATTCAATACATCATCTATAGCCAGTCATGGCAGTCAAAGCCTTCGCCCACTATTTTGGTTTTTGGTTTTGTGGCAGTGTCACAAAATAATAAATTATATCAGGCCTAAGTGAATTTAATTAAGTCACATTCCTTGACACGGAAAATTTTTAATTACATTACGGATTCATATTTCTATTAGATATGCAGAACTTCACTAATAGCCAATTCAAGGATCTGGCCGCCATTTTGTCCACCACTTTGGTTTACTTGCATTGCTACATAATTCATATGTGACATTGATTCCGTCGCATTCTTTTACCTCGAAAATGTTGACTTAGACCCTAAAATCATGATTCCATTGAATACATGACTTCATCCATATCCATTGTAAGATTATGGCCGGTCATTTTATCCGCCATTTTGGTTTTTAGTGCGGTGCTACATATATGACCTTGCTTCCATCGCACTCCTTGACCTCGAAAATGTTATACTCTGAAATCATATTTCTACTGTATACATAACTCCATTTGCAGCCATTTAAGATTCTGACCGCCATTTTGTCTGCCATTTTGGTTTTCGTGCAGTGCTACATATGTAATCTTGGTTCCATCATATTCCCTGACCTCGAAAATGTTGACTTAGACCCTAAAATTATGATTCCATTGCATACATGACTTCACCAATAGCCATTTTAATATTCTGGCAGCCATTTTGTCCGCCATTTTGGTTTTTAGTGCAGTGCTAGATGTGTGATCTTGCTTCCATCGCATTCCTTGACCTCGAAAATGTTGATTTAGACTCTGAAATCATATTTCTATTGCATTCATAGCTTCATTTATAGCCATTTGAAGATTCTGGCCGCCATTTTGACCGCCATTTTGGTTTTTCGTGCTGTACTACATATATGTCTTTGATTCCATTGCCTTCCTTGAACCTTATAGTCTTAATTTAGAGTCTAAAACCGTGTTCCTATCACATACAATATTTTACTTATAGCCATTTGAAGCAATTGGCAGCCATTTTGTCCGCCATCTTGTTTTCCCATTGAACGGCCAAAAATCCAGCTTGCTAACCGCGATTTTCATTTTCAGGAGGGTCAAATTAGTCTAGAAACACCGGTTAGCAAATTGTTACATGATTTGCTTCTAACAGTGATTTCTAGAGCCTTTTTGAAATTCCAAGCCTAGACTATACCAGTTGCTTCTTGGGTTCAAAAAGCAGCGTGTGGTAGCGCGCACGGCTGTTGATAAAATTGAAAGGACATGGTTTAGCGATGAGAAGATATTCATGGTAGAGATTCCTACAAACACCTAAAATGATTGTGTATGTGCGCCGGTTAGGAAAAAACGATTTGTGAATATCCCTGCGAAACGGCGCCATTTTACGTAAAAAATGACAACGAAATATGGTAGCTATCGCTGTTCCGAACATATAATTCAAACTTGAACTAGTATCGATTCGACCTTCTCAGAGGAAATACTAGAGTAAAATACCTTTAATCTGACGCATAAAGTACAATTAAATTCCAAAAACTGGCAGAGCGATAAGCATGCAAAGTTGGTTCATTTATGCTGGCCCACCCTGTATATATATGTAGTTATATATATGTAGTTATATATATATAGTTATATATATAAGTATGAATCCCATATTAGCTACTCAAATTGTGCTACGAAACCTGTCCTGATCCCCTCTTTTTCATTAAGTCCTCGTTTTTGGTGAGTACCTAATGTTTGACGTCTTGAAAAAAATACTTAAACGTGTTCGGTAGCAGAAATTGATGTGTTATCAGATTCATAAGATAGTCTTGTATCAGACCTTTTATAGAACATCTTAGATTTCAAATGGATTGATAGCTAAATTCAGACCTGAAATTTGACCGCCTATATCAGGGTATATGTAAAAGATGATATATTCCACTCATTGTATATATATATCATATATTTAAAAAACAAAGTGCCTTATTTTCAAAACAAATTACCGGGTATTTTTCTTCCTCAGAGTTAACATGCTTTGACATTTTTGTTGAATTTCGTGAACTCTTGCGTTTTTTATCAACGAAAGTTAAAATAAGTGCCATGATTTTTCAGGAATGAGATCTATAAATAACCTCAGCATTATTTCGCGCAAGGCGTGACGGGAAAGGTCGTAGATCACCGCAAAACAATAAAATGGCGGATAGGTCACATGAATCGTTTGATAATAGATGTCCTTAATCGATGTAAATTAGACTCTTTGAAGAAATTTATGAAGGGCAGAGGGCACAAGACAATTTGTACAAATTAAAAGTTAATTTGCGGCTTCCGCGTTAAATATGGACGAGTAGCTAAGGTAGTCATAATGCTATTGAGTAGCTATGGTACGAAATATAATCACATATATGAGATATTTGTGTTAAAACTGACGTAGTGGAACATATAGTACTGAGTAGCTAAGGTAGTTTAATACGATAATGTACAGTTATTAATCATTTTCTAGGCAAATTTGCGCCTCTATGGACGTGTTAGTTTGGCATGATATTTCATTATTATTAGCATAATCATTATCATCATAATCATCATCGTCAAGAACATCGTTATTATTATCATTATTATTTATTATTATTATTCCGATTATCAACGAGACTACGCATGTTCGTCTTATTATACTGGCATTGAAAAGCTAAGGTGCGGAATATCATCATGTATAATATTTAGTGTTAAAATACATATCTTGGGGAACATATATGCTGAGTAGCTCGGGTAGTCTTAATATTGCAACTGAGTAGCTATGGTGAAGAATGTAATTATATATGACATATTGCTGCAAAAACTACACCTTATGGAACATATTGCACCCTATCTACTGAGTAGATAGGGTGGACATAATACTTCCACTGTTTCTGCCAGAAAGTAGCGGGTGCATTATCAATATAATAATATGTTTACATGAATCATGGTTTCAGTTTCAATGATATTCGACTGTAAAAATTAGCATGAGTAGTTGCTCAAAATTTATGAACAGTTGCTAGTTTATCCCTTCATTGCGCTTAGGTGCATATGTAAATTGTATGTAGCTGATAAGCCATAAAAAATGATTATGTGACACAGGTCACATGTTTTTTAGAATAGCCTACTAGATTCCCTTTTGCCTTGAACGTTTATGACTAACTGTGCATATTAAATAATTATGATGATCTCAGTTAAATGCCGATTCTCTTAGTTAGCGGGAGCTGTTATATAAATGGCAGTACACCTAGGTCTATAGATATTTGTGTTGGGTTGCATTATGTTTGGCTGCCTATAAATACAGGCCATGGAAGCAAGGCTTTGGTTGCAGATCGTGGTATTTCTTCAACATACATTTAGTTCTCCTTAATTGATTATCAATCCATCGTATTCAATCAAATCCGGAGTTCTGGAACCAATGGCTTTCTAAATGAAACCAAAACCGTTGACATTATCATCATAATCATCACCTAACCCTAACCCTAACCCTAACCCTAGCCTTATGACTACCTTGGCTACTCAACACTATATGTGCCACTACGTACAGTTTTAACACCAATATCTCATATATATATATATATATGATTAATATGATCATATCCTGCACCATAGCTACTCAATAGCATATCGACTACCTTAGCTATTCATCAATATCTCATATATAATGAATATATCCAGAACCATAGCGGCTCAATTGCATTATGGCTGCCTTGGCTACTCAACACTATATGTGCCTCTACGTACAGTTGTATCACCAATATCTCATATATATGAATGTATACTGCACCATAGCTACTCAATAGCATATCGACTACCTTAGCTACTCATCAATATCTCATATATAACGATTATATCCAGAACCATAGCGACTCAATTGCATTATGGCTGCCTTGGCTACTCAACACTATATGTGCCTCTACGTACAGTTGTATCACCAATAGCTCATATATATGAATGTATACTGCACCATAGCTACTCATTAGCATATCGACTACCTTGGCTACTCATCAATATCTCATATATAATGATTATATAAGGTGATATCTAATATCTAACCCTAACCCTAACTCTAGCCTTATGACTACCTTGGCTACTCAACACTATATGTGCCACTACGTACAGTTGTATCACCAATATCTCATATATATGATCATATCCTGCACCATAGCTACTCAATAGCATATCGACTACCTTAGCTACTCATCATTATCTCATATATAATGATTATATCCAGAACCATAGCTGCCTATGAATACAGGCCATGGAAGCAAGGCTTTGGTTGCAGATCGTGGTATTTCTTCAACATACATTTAGTTCTTTTTAATTGATTATCAATCCATCGTATTCAATCAAATCCGGAGTTCTGGAACCAATGGCTTTCTAAATTAAACCAAAACCATTGACATTATCATCATCATCATCACCTAACCCTAACCCTAACCCTAGCCTTATGACTACCTTGGCTACTCAACACTATATGTGCCACTACGTACAGTTTTAACACCAATATCTCATATATAGATATGATTAATATGATCATATCCTGCACCATAGCTACTCAATAGCATATCGACTACCTTAGCTACTCATCAATATCTCATATATTATGATTATATCCAGAACCATAGCGGCTCAATTGCATTATGGCTGCATTGGCTACTCAAAACTATATGTGCCTCTACGTACAGTTGTATCACCAATATCTCAAATATATGAATGTATACTGCACCATAGCTACTCATTAGCATATCGACTACCTTGGCTACTCATCAATATCTCATATATAATGATTATATAAGGTGATATCTAATATCTAACCCTAACCCTAACCCTAGCCTTATGACTACCTTGGCTACTCAACACTATATGTGCCACTACGTACAGTTGTATCACCAATATCTCATATATATGATCATATCCTGCACCATAGCTACTCAATAGCATATCGACTACCTTAGCTACTCATCATTATCTCATATATAATGATTATATCCAGAACCATAGCTGCCTATGAATACAGGCCATGGAAGCAAGGCTTTGGTTGCAGATCGTGGTATTTCTTCAACATACATTTAGTTCTTTTTAATTGATTATCAATCCATCGTATTCAATCAAATCCGGAGTTCTGGAACCAATGGCTTTCTAAATTAAACCAAAACCATTGACATTATCATCATCATCATCACCTAACCCTAACCCTAACCCTAGCCTTATGACTACCTTGGCTACTCAACACTATATGTGCCACTACGTACAGTTTTAACACCAATATCTCATATATAGATATGATTAATATGATCATATCCTGCACCATAGCTACTCAATAGCATATCGACTACCTTAGCTACTCATCAATATCTCATATATAATGATTATATCTAGAACCATAGCGGCTCAATTGCATTATGGCTGCCTTGGCTACTCAACACTATATATGCCTCTACGTACAGTTGTATCACCAATATCTCATATATATGAATGTATACTGCACCATAGCTACTCATTAGCATATCGACTATCTTGGCTACTCATCAATATCTCATATATAATGATTATATAAGGTGATATCTAATATCTAACCCTAACCCTAACCCTAGTCTTATGACTACCTTGGCTACTCAACACTATATGTGCCACTACGTACAGTTGTATCACCAATATCTCATATATATGATCATATCCTGCACCATAGCTACTCAATAGCATATCGACTACCTTAGCTACTCATCAATATCTCATATATAATGATTATATCCAGAACCATAGCTGCCTATGAATACAGGCCATGGAAGCAAGGCTTTGGTTGCAGATCGTGGTATTTCTTCAACATACATTTAGTTCTTTTTAATTGATTATCAATCCATCGTATTCAATCAAATCCGGAGTTCTGGAACCAATGGCTTTCTAAATGAAACCAAAACCATTGACATTATCATCATCATCATCACCTAACCCTAACCCTTACCCTAGCCTTATGACTACCTTGGCTACTCAACACTATATGTGCCACTACGTACAGTTGTATCACCAATATCTCATAATTATATATGATTAATATGATCATATCCTGCACCATAGCTACTCAATAGCATATCGACTACCTTGGCTACTCATCAATATCTCATATATAATGATTATATAAGGTGATATCTAATATCTAACCCTAACCCTAGCCTTATGACTACCTTGGCTACTCAACACTATATGTGCCACTACGTACAGTTGTATCACCAATATCTCCTATATATGATCATATCCTGCACCATAGCTACTCAATAGCATATCGACTACCTTAGCTACTCATCAATCTCTCATATATAATGATTATATCCAGAACCATAGCTGCCTATGAATACAGGCCATGGAAGCAAGGCTTTGGTTGCAGATCGTGGTATTTCTTCAACATACATTTAGTTCTCCTTAATTGATTATCAATCCATCGTATTCAATCAAATCCGGAGTTCTGGAACCAATGGCTTTCTAAATGAAACCAAAACCATTGACATCATCATCATCATCATCACCTAACCCTAACCCTAACCCTAACCCTAGCCTTATGACTACCTTGGCTACTCAACACTATATGTGCCACTACGTACAGTTTTAACACCAATCTATATAAATAAAAATGAAACTTTGCGATCCTGCGGTCACGATCACGCCGAAACTAACGCATCAATTGTTTTGAAAATTTACCAAAACCTTCCATTCCGATACCGCAAGGTCACGACATTTCTTTTCCCGAAAAAAACCCAATCGTTTCCACAAAAAGTGAACTTTGCAATCCGTTCGCCCGCCATTTGCAATTTGAACGAAACGGCACGCTTCCAAAATTTCAGAATCGTCTTTACCCGAAACAAAGTGACTAAGCATTAATGAGTGCGCGTCCCCTGACGTCATAAGCGACTCGATAAATAATTACGTTACGGCCTTCAAAAATTCTTGGGCTCTATCCGCTGTCAGTAAAGGATGGTCTGAGGGACGAAACGAGCGGAGTCGGAGGTGGACGGAGCGGAGGGGAAGAGGATGGGGAAGGGGAGGAGGAGGGGAGGGGAATGGGGAGGGGGAGTGGAGGGGAGGGGAGGGAGGGGAGGGGAGGAGAGGGGAGGGGAGGGGAGGGGAGGGGAGGGGGAGGCGGAGGGAAGGCGGAGGGGAGGTGGAGGGGATAATAGAGAGGGAGGGGGAGGGGCGGGGGAGGGGAAGGGGAGGGGGGTCTTTTCTGCCACAGCAACGCGTGGCTGGGTACAGCTAGTATCTCATATATATATGATTAATATGATCATATCCTGCACCATAGCTACTCAATGGCATATCGACTACCTTAGCTACTCATCAATATCTCATATATAATGATTATATCCAGAACCATAGCGGCTCAATTGCATTATGGCTGCCTTGGCTACTCAACACTATATGTGCCTCTACGTACAGTTGTATCACCAATATCTCATATATATGATTATATACTGCACCACAGCTACTCAATAGCATTATGATGATCAGTCATTACCGAGTAGCTAGTCTAGGCCGCCGCACCGCAGTGCTGTCCAACCTTTTTGGCACCATGGGCCGCAAAAGCAGTCTCTAAAGCCGTGGACCGCAACAGTAAACTCAAAGGCAGCGGCTAAGATTTTTAAAGTAATTAACTCTAATGTAGAATTAATAATATAAATGAGTGATAGCACGTTTACACAATACACATGCCATACATGACATGCCTCCCTGCCTTGCACTTAGTTCAGCTCGTCGCCTAGTTTCTCGATTTGATGGCCCTGGAGACTATTCGATTTCCCTTCGAACCCTTAGGACTGAACCGGACGATCTTTATATAGGAACGGTCACACCCACCGCAGACGTAGGCCTACTGGAACTCTGTAGACACCTCAGTAGGCCTAACTGACTTCGAGCGAACGGTTTGGTACGGTCTGTATAGTTGAATACAGGAATAAGGGTTGTTAAAGCCAGAAGTTGTGTGTCAATCAACTGATTGACTACGGTGACCTAACACCATGAATAGAAAGAAAATATTAGGACCCAATTAATTGATTGATCTCCATGCATGCAGGTATTAGGCCCTACGCCTGTCCAAAGTCCAAACCACGAAAACCGTTACAATATCAATTTAAAAAAGGTTCAAGTCGACCACTGACTTTGTCCTTTACGTCATTTTCTACAAAATGCAAGTTAACATCCAGTAAGCTCGGGTGAGCCACTTGAAATAACTTCGTCAAAACTATCTACTACCTTAGTGTATTAGCTTGCTTCATCTATAGAAGCACTATGTGTGTATTTCATATAGCGCCCTCTTGAAAAGAATGTCGACTTCGATGTTGCTGAGAAAAGCAAAATCCATCCGCAGCATCTGTGCGAGAAATGCAAGAGTCTGGGCTTTTACTGTCGACGTATCAACTGAAAGTGCAGCTGAGAAGAGATCAGCAGCAGCATCACAGTTGCATCGTCTCTTCGTCATGCGATCGACTGTATTAGATTTCATCACATTTGTTCCAAATTGATCCTAAAGTTAATTTCGGTTTGAAAATGTTACACTCACTCCCGTTTTGCTGTTTGCTCATCTTATTCCAGTAACAGTTATTTTATAATTATGATTGCGAGCAGCTGCGTTTCGGAATTGTTTCTGCCAGAAAGTTGCGGGTGCATTATCAATATAAATATGTGTACATGAATCATGGTTTCAGTTTCAATGATATTCGACTGTAAAAATTATCATGAGTAGTTGCTCAAAATTTATGAACAGTTGCTAGTTTATCCCTTCATTGCGCTTAGGTGCATATGTAAATTGTATGTAGCTGATAAGCCATAAAAAATGATTATGTGACACAGGTCACATGTTTTTTTAGAATAGCCTACTAGATTCCCTTTTGCCTTGAACGTTTATGACTAACTGTGCATATTAAATAATTATGATGATCTCAGTTAAATGCCGATTCTCTTAGTTAGCGGGAGCTGTTATATAATTGGCAGTACACCTAGGTCTATAGATATTTGTGTTGGGTTGCATTATGTTTGGCTGCCTATAAATACAGGCCATGGAAGCAAGGCTTTGGTTGCAGATCGTAGTATTTCTTCAACATACATGTAGTTCTCCTTAATTGATTATCAATCCATCGTATTCAATCAAATCCGGAGTTCTGGAACCAATGGCTTTCTAAATGAAACCAGAACCATTGACATCATCATCATCATCATCATCATCATCATCATCATCATCATCATCACCTAACCCTAACCCTAACCCTAGCCTTATGACTACCTTGGCTACTCAACACTATATGTGCCACTACGTACAGTTTTAACACCAATATCTCATATATATATGATTAATATGATCATATCCTGCACCATAGCTACTCAATGGCATATCGACTACCTTAGCTACTCATCAATATCTCATATATAATGATTATATCCAGAACCATAGCGGCTCAATTGCATTATCGCTGCCTTGGCTACTCAACACTATATGTGCCTCTACGTACAGTTGTATCACCAATATCTCATATATATGATTATATACTGCACCACAGCTACTCAATAGCATTATGATGATCAGTCATTACCGAGTAGCTAGTCTAGGCCGCCACACCGCAGTGCTGTCCAACCTTTTTGGCACCATGGGCCGCAAAAGCAGTAACTCTAAAGCCGTGGACCGCAACAGTAAACTCAAAGGCAGCGGCTATGATTTTTTAAAGTTATTAACTCTAATGTAGAATTAATAATATAAATGAGTGATAGCACATTTACACAATACACATGCCATACATGACATGCCTCCCTGCCTTGCACTTAGTTCAGCTCGTCGCCTAGTTTCTCGATTTGATGGCCCTGGACCGAGATGCACAAGAGGGTATAACTCATACTCTTTGCGTAAATCTGGCCTATGCGGGAGAAGTGGGTAATTTCCGTATGCATGGCTTGTGATTAGCGAATTACGATAGGTATAACGTTATTCGAACTTGGAGGCAGGTACAAGCCCGCTACTCCGAAGGTCAACAATAGACAGCCGACTTTGCTGGACCGCGTGAACAATAGGCGGCCGTTGAGATTTCCCTGTGGATCGTCTATAGGTCGTGATCTGTTCACCCCACGCTGGCAACGACCGCATATAAATATCTTTCACGCATGCGCGCTCAGCTCTAACCTATTGAATTGGGGGGAGAACAAGCGTCGTGCATCGTTGGGTGCAAGGAATGTGTGGATTAGTTATTCTCTTGCAATTCTATCTTTATGCATACCACTACATTCCAACGGCAACGTCTAAGGTAGCAATGTCAGGAGGAAGGTCTACCCATAACGTAGCCTATACCTGGCGTGGTGCATACGGCTCCTGGAGACTATTCGATTTCCCTTCGAACCCTTAGGACTGAACCGGACGATCTTTATATAGGAACGGTCACACCCACCGCATACGTAGGCCTACTGGAACTCTGTAGACACCTCAGTAGGCCTAACTGACTTCGAGCGAACGGTTTGGTACGGTCTGTATATAGTTGAATACAGGAATAAGGGTTGTTAAAGCCAGAAGTTGTGTGTCAATCAACTGATTGACTACGGTGACCTAACACCATGAATAGAAAGAAAATATTAGGACCCAATTAATTGATTGATCTCCATGCATGCAGGTATTAGGCCCTACGCCTGTCCAAAGTCCAAACCACGAAAACCGTTACAATATCAATCTTAAAAAGGTTCAAGTCGACCACTGACTTTGTCCTTTACGTCATTTTCTACAAAATGCAAGTTAACATTCAGTAAGCTCGGGTGAGCCACTTGAAATAACTTCTTCAAAACTATCTACTACCTTAGTGTATTAGCTTGCTTCATCTATAGAAGCACTATGTGTGTATTTCATATAGCGCCCTCTTGAGAAGAATGTCGACTTCGCTGGTGCTGAGAAAAGCAAAATCCATCCGCAGCATCTGTGCGAGAAATGCAAGAGTCTGGGCTTTTACTGTCGACGTATCAACTGAAAGTGCAGCTAAGAAGAGATCAGCAGCAGCATCACAGTTGCATCGTCTCTTCGTCAATAGCATATCGACTACCTTAGCTACTCATCAATATCTCATATATATTGATTACTAGCTGGGGTACCCGGCGTTGCCCGGGAAATTTAGGATTCGACCCGCTCCGGCAACAACCCAACCACACGACACCTCCACTCCACCTCCACCTCAAACCCCACCCCGTACACCCACCCCCTCCATCCGCCCCGGGTTCACTCCTCCACGCCACCCCCACCCCATCCTCACCACACCTCCACCCCTCCACCCGCCCCCGCTTCACACCTCCACCCCTCCACCCGCTTCACACCTCCACCCCTCCACCCGCCCCGCTTCACACCTCCACCCCACCTCCACCACCTACCCTCACCACACCCCACCTCCACCCCTACTCCACCCCCAAACCCCCACCCACCCCGTCCACCCCACCCCGTTCACCCGCCTCATTCCACCCCTCCACCCTCCACCCCACCCTACCCTCACCCCTACTCTCCACCCCACCACCGAACCCCGAGCCCAAGCCAGTTCCCACCCACCCACACCCTCCACCAACGCACCAACCCCCACCCCATCCACGCCCAAAAGCCCGACAACACTCCGACCTCCAATGGTACGCCATTGGTGAAATTTTGGTTTTCTGGAAAAAATTCCTCCCACCCCACCCCCACCCAAAACTCACCCACCCGACAACACCCCACCACACTCCGACCTCTCCAGCGGTACGCCACCAGTGAAATTTGGGTTTTCGGGAAAAAAATTCCCTCAACCCCCGCCCCTCCACACCTCCCACGACCCCATCCCACCCCAACCCCACAACACGCCACCACTAACTCCGACCTCCACCTGTAGGCATACGCGTAAATTGACTATAATTATAGTAGAACTTTACAGCAAAGCGGAATGAAAAATCATTTACATCAGCTGCGTTTATATAATGGCCACGCAAGCGTTTAAAAAGGTGTTTAATGAACTTAGGGTTTTTGCCCCCACCGTGGCCCCCATGGTGGGGGAGATTCGCCAACCACTCCACTGGGTGGTTCCAATGGTTTTCTGTCCAGGTGCAAAGTTTGAAATCAATACCTGCATTTTAGTGGAAAAAATTTGGGAGGTTTCGCCCCCCACCCTGGCCACCATGGTGGTAGAGAATCGCCAACCCCTCCACTGGGTGTCCGACGCCGAGACGGAGAGAGTAGTGAAGGTTTGGAGTGAAAAGGTCAAAAACTGTCGAAATGCATTCCGGTCAAACACACACACACACACACACAAACACACACACAGACAGAATCTTCTCTTTATTAATATAGATATCCAGAACCATAGCTGCTCAATAGCATTATGGCTGCCTTGGTTACTCAACACTATATGTGCCACTACGTACAGTTTTAACACCTATACCTCAAATATATGATTATATACTGCACCATAGCTACTCAGTAGCATATCGTTTACCTTAGCTTCTCACCAATATCTCACATATTATGAATATATCCAGAACCATAGCTACTCGATAGCATTATGACTACCTTGGCTACTCAACACTATATGTGCCACTACGTACAGTTTTAACACCAATATCTCATATATATATATATGATTAATATGATCTTATTCTGCACCATAGCTACTCAATAGCATATCGACTACCTTAGCTACTCATCAATATCTCATATATAATGATTATATCCAGAACCATAGCGGCTCAATTGCATTATGGCTGCATTGGCTACTCAAAACTATATGTGCCTCTACGTACAGTCGTATCACCAATATCTCATATATATGATTATATACTGCACCATAGCTACTCAATAGCATTATGATGATCAGTCATTACCGAGTAGCTAGCCTAGGCCGCCGCACCGCAGTGCTGTCCGACCTTTTTGGCACCATGGGCCGCAAATCCAGTAACTCTAAAGCCGTGGACCGCAACAGTAAACTCAAAGGCAGCGGCTAAGATTTTTTAAAGTAATTAACTCTAATGTAGAATTAATAATATAAATGAGTGATAGCACGTTTACACAATACACATGCCATACATGACATTCAGTAAGCTCGGGTGAGCCACTTGAAATCATTTCGCCAAAACTATGGAAATCGGCAGGAAGGAAGCTAGAACGGGTCATTTTTCTTAAAAGACCGTTAAGACGTTTTTGTTCCATTGTTCAAGTCGATCACTGACTCTGTCCTTTACGTCAGTTTCCACAAAGTGCAAGTTAGGCTAACATTCAGTAAGCTCAGGTGTGCCACTTGAAATCATCTCGCGGGCCGCCCGCGGGCCGCAGGTTGGACAGCACTAAGTCGCTGCTAGGCTACGATAATGCGATACTGCGCGGTTATTAGACTAGTCATTTAATTGTTATGCCTCTTGAACAGTGACACAATGTCTTCAGTATTTATTGTGTAACAGCATGAAATGACACAACAAACAATATCCATGAAACTCGATTTCTTGACAAAAGGGTCACTGAAACAAGTTACACAGTTTTTCTCAGTTTTTCTTGCAGAGTCATAATATAGTTCTGCAATTATGTGCCACTAGGCCTACGTACAATTTTAGTATCACTATCTCATATAATATTAATAGTAGCAATGATGACGATGATGATGATGACAAAATATCATGCGAAGCTGTAACACGTCCTCAGAGGCGCAAGTTCGTCTTGCAAATGATCGACGACTGGTCGTTTTCTGATGAAAGATGGTGCACATGCCGACAAATCGTCGAGGCTGAATGAGTAGGCTGTGTGGCCGTCCATGAAGTACGTCACGCTATTTTTGACCCCCTCCCCTGTCACAAACCGTCACAAATTTCGGACCCCCCCCTAAAGTACGTCACACTTTTGAAAAAAATTAACACCGCAAGGCTATATATAGGGTCTAAAATAAGGCTTCGCAACAGCATTACTAGCGCTCCTAGCAAGAGGATTGGAAAAAAAATTTAAGCTATTAAATTCTACTAAAAAATATAAAAAAAGAATTGTAAAAATAAATTTAAAAAAAATAAATGTGTGACGTCACACATGGCCTGATCCCCTCCCCTGTCATAACCTGTCACACTTTCTCATACCCCTCTTCCTCCTGGAGCGTGACATTACTTTATGGACGGCCCCTGTAAAGAGTTTCGTCACGTCGGTTCTACAAGGAATAAATTTGACCACCTATATTGTAGCAATAAATTAACCAATTAAATGGTCCTGATATAGTCGTTTTGCTGAGTAGGCCCCTACCTAACGTTTAATCATGCAAACTATTCACCACAGGTAGGCAGGCCTACTCGTTACTATAATTATGTTCTACAAGGATTAAAATTTTACACCACTTAGGCCTATATTGTAGCAAGAAATTAACCACATGCATAAAATTTATGCATGCTTCTATGGCTATTTAATAGCCATAGATAAGCATCGAGAGATATAAGTACCATAATTATGGTAAAGAAGCTTATTTGCAGGCCTACGTACGCATGCGGGTTATAATACAGTACTGCGTACCCATGGTACGGTATTTTTTTAAATTGCTTATTTTTCGATTACGAGTACGTTTTCGTACAAATATCACTTAAAATTAATTAGGGCCCATTTATATATTATTACACATTGAAAAATCGTATTTTTGAGCGCATACAATGGGTAACATATTACACTGAGTGGTTATGGTTAGTTTCTTGCTAAATATAGTCTGGTGCAAAAATCATACCTTGTGGAACATATAAAAATGAGTTGCTATGGTTACTTTCTTGCTATAATATAGGTGGTGTCAAAATTTAATCCTTGTAGAACATATAGTAATGAGTACCTATGGTGGGTAGTTTGCGTGGTAAAACGTTTGCTACTCAGCAAAACGACTATATCAGGACTGGTTTGCATCAGACCCTGGATATTTTCAGGGGTAGTCATGAATAGCTCCTATGACGTTTTAAGCTTATCGCGAAGAATCTGGCGTGCATGGGTACAGAGATACAAAAAGAGTTTCCAATGTACGATTAAATAGTATGAGTAGCTATAGTGCGATTCAGTGTTATATATATATATATATATATATATATATATATAAAATACCTTGAGCAGTGGATCTGCGTGTTGAAGGAACCATCCAGCGACTGCGTGACCCGCTTCATGGTACGCAACCGTCTTCTTCTCTTCCGGCTGAAGGACTTGCGTCTTCTTCTCGAGTCCAGCGACGACTCTCTCGATCGCTTGCTCAAAATGCTTCAGCTCAATGTTGTTGTGCAGATCTCTCGCTGCGATCAACGCAGCCTCGTTGCACACGTTCGCGATGTCCGCACCTGCGGGTCAAATGTCAATGCAATGGTCACATATATATATATAGGCGGGTCACTGGGGTAGAGGTCGAATAGATCAGAGGTAACATACGAGGTAGGTTCTGGTTATTCCCCACATGCGTGGTGGTGGTACTGCCCAATCCAGTTGTATCCTTATAGCTAGAACCATTTTCCACAGGAATTGAGGTCTCCGCTCCTCACCTTCCTTCCTCTTCCCCTTCATTGAATACCACCTGAAGACTATAGAGTATAGATCCTATTTTTACTGACCGCACTGCCTTTGGTCGGCAGAGGTGTGGGGTGTGCGGGAGGGGGGGAGTGCCTTGGAATCTTTCTCTTTAAATGTTCGATTACAATCACAGAGCATAGGTGAGCGACTGGAGCAGAGGTCACACAGGTCAACAACAACAATTCTTCATCCATAAAGAAAACACAAATCAACGACTGTCGCGCTTGTCTTAATAATTACTGTGCAGACAAAATTCTACGATGCTTTGATGAAATTTAGATGATACATTGCTCAATCAAATATCATCTTTCCATCCAGTTCTTCGTTCTCAATCCTAAACGTTATGCAAATGACAGACAGACAAAATCTTAACTAAGGTCCCTTTCAAGAATCCAGAACTCGCAGATCATTAAATTTTTATAAAAAAATTATGAACTCAAATTTTTTTACTACTAGTTGAGCGCATCTTGACTGACCAGAAACCCGGGTGTGAGGGCAGCCATCCTTCTTACCAGAAAACCCGGATGTGAGGGCAGCCATCCTTCTTACCAGAAAACCCGGGTGTGAGGGCAGCCATCTTTCTTACCAGAAAACCCAGGTGTGAGGGCAGCCATCTTTCCTACCAGAAAACCCGGGTGTGAGGGCAGCCATCTTTCTTACCATT